>DWNE01000053.1:0-43091 GCA_018249875.1 Cecropterus toxeus
TTAGCTCTATATAGTTATCGAGATATTTTGAATGCGCACACTTAGACGCTGCGCACACTTAACCCACATGACTCTATAGTTATGTTTAGCAACAGTAGGTTATGTGACTTATGTCTACGAACGTGACTATGAAGGACTAGTTGGATATAAACTTTTTAGAGTTATAAACTAGGCGACAGCATAATGCGGTATTTCTAGTTTTATACTTTATGTTTAGTTTTATACTTCTTGAACATTGATTTGTTTAGTGGCGAATAACTGACTGAAGCAACAAACTTCTTTTGTGATTTTGCTTTGTATAAATAAACAGACGAAGTATATACATTTTTTTTATTTTAGCCTACACAAGTATGCCTCAGGGCGCCAGTGTCAGAGTCGTTGCAACGATTGCGACGGGATCAGTTGCAGAAATTCGCACAATATCTCATATCAGAGTTACCGAGACAAGTGCTTCCAACCGCTCAACGTATACTGGACGAGCTACTCTCAGCTCAGCCGAACCAGATTAACACGACCTGCGGCGCTCCAGACCCGACTGCAGGAGCATCCGCTTACGAATACACCTCATGGTTTTTGGACGAGAAAACATTGCATAACAACATCAACAAGATATTAGTCAAGTTCTGTGTTCCGGCGCCGATAGTGTTCAGGTAAGTTTAGTCTTGTATTCACTGAATTTGTCGTCCTTCCTCCCCTTTTTCCCCATTTGTAGGCGACATTTTTTAAGTTATATATCCTATGTCACTCTACAAACTAAGACGATTCTAATGATATGTCGTATGTTACAATCCGTCAAGCCGTGTGGCCTGTAGCGCAAGCCAAGAAAATGGTCGTAAAAATAAACATACATATATAAATACGCTCGAAAAATATCACCCCCTTCTGACGCAGTCGGGTAAAAATAGGCAAGGTTTATGTAGATTTAGAGAATGGAGTCGTCAGAAAAAAAACTACTTTTCATGGCTCGCCATGGTGAATCGTAATGTACACTTCATAGGATTGTTCATTTGAGGAAATATGTATAGGTACTAACTCAGAGACTGTGCCCTTTAAAAGAGCAAACTAATTAACCTAATTCTGTTATAAATATCTCGACAGTCTGAATTGACTTTATTTCTTATTCCTAGAATAGACTTTATTTGCGGACGTACCTAAACCTTTTCTCGTTCCTAGATTTACATTTGCGATTCAACCTTGCTTTTGTAACTAGTAAATTTGTTAAAAACATTAAAACAAAGAACCAGACTGCTTAAAACAAAAGTTTTGTTCATAACGATGTATATTTAATTAAACGCTGATATAAGTGTTTGTCAACATATTCAAGTAAAGGTATTTTTAGATAGGTCTATTTACTAGCTTTCATTCGATATCCATATTGTCGTAACAGTAAATAATCGGCGCTCCTCCCACCCTTTTTCTTCTATTTCCAGGCGCCATTTTTAAAATAATATAGTCTATGTCACTTTCCAAACTTAGAAAATTCTAATGATATGACGTACGTCACAATCCGTCAAGCTATTTGGCCTGTAGCGCGTGCCAAAGAAATGGATATACAAACTAACAATACGTACTATACGCTCGAAAAACATTACCCTCCTTTTGACGTAGTCGAGTTCTTAGGAACTATATCTGCAGAAGCATCGGTCGCACCCCCGAACAGGTGGACCGATGACCTGACGGAAACAGCGGGAGACCGTTGGTTTCACACAGCATCGGTTGGAGTATCTCCAATTAGGGCAGGCCTATGTCCAGCAGTGGACGTCGAAAGGCTGATGGATGGATGAACGGATATTTGCAAATAATAATATTGATTATCATTGTATTACATTTCTTTTTACGTTATTGTTGCTTATGAATGTTAGCACGTTGATTGGCTGTTGAAGTTAGGTGTGTGTTAGGTTTAATTGAGTACATTATTCATTTAATTACGTATAATATATAGGTCAAAATGTATTGTTAGATTCGAACTGTAGTCACCAATTACAATATATGGTAATAAAGGGTACGAAATATATTTGCAGTTTACATAATTATCTACTGTTTATTTGGTCTCATTATTTGTTTAATACATGGTGTATTATTAATAATTAATAAATGATTGTATGCTACAACGATTTTTGGCTAATAATAATTAAACACAGCTCCAATATAATTTACATGTTAATAATTCATCGTAACAAATATCAACTAGTTAAATGTTTCTGATGATTATTGATTATGTATCAAATTATTAGTATTATAATTTAATTATCTCTGCTTTACGTAAAGGAAAACATCCTGAGGAAACCTGTACATCTGAGAGTTCTCTAAAAAAAGAGTTCTTAAAGGTGTTTGAAGTCTACCAATTCGCACTTGGCCAGCGCGGTGGACTATGGCCTTAAATACTCTCACATTCTGAGAGAAGACCCGTGCCCAGCAGTGGGACAATATTGGCTTGACGATACGATGTATACAATAATCACAATAAAAAAATCACGACCGTTCGCGCATGTAATACTTTTATAGTAGGTAGGCTATATAAAGTATTGATTTGTTTATTTTATGTCGTCTCTTATTTATATGGTTTTGTTGCAGTGATGTGAACTATCTGAGCACTAGCGCGCCTCCAGCTGCAGCGGAGTGGTCATCGTTACTAAGGCCTCTCAGAGGAAGAGAGCCGGAGGGAATGTGGAATTTACTCTCCATAGTTCGGGAGATGTACAAACGAAACGACAGAAACGCTATACCTCTATTGGAGATCATCACCGAAGAGGTCATGGCGTGCGAACAGGTTTGTACTCATTTTCAGACTAATGGGATCATAGTAATTATGTCTGGTTCCTTTGTGATCTGAAGAGATTTACGTGTAATTTCAAATTAGTTTATTTTCATGTTGTATCAAGAATAAAGGATATAATTTAATGAAAGAGAAGAGAATTAATTTAATTTTTATTTATACGTACAAATGTTCAAGATTATTGTGTGTGTCCCTAACTTCGTATCCTAATCAAAGATTAATAAAGGCTCGGTTCTCAATCTTGGTGTCAGGTGTATCTTCAGGGCGATAATAGATTTGGTTATACATATTTAATTTATCGGATTTGAGATACGCATTGCTGATAGATACGGGACGCGTCTGCGTAACTGATACGTAAATAGATGATCGATTTGATTGATTTGTGGGCACGCAACTTGTGGGAGGGCCCTCTCGGCTCGACTTTGATTGACGTGACTTATGATTAGTATCTCTGACCCATTGACTGTGGTTCCTGCGCAATTGTACATTGTATCTCTAATTTGATACCGAATTTCATGAGTTATCATGACACGCTGCACGTGCACTACGCATTAAATGTATGTACAATACATAATGCGTAGTTGTGATTTTTAGACGTTATGCAGTTAATGAATAAGCAATTTAGTTAAACTAACTAACTACACTTAACTTTAAAGACAATGATATAATTTAAAGTCGTACTAACTTGTAAAGGCGAAGGAAAATATGAGGAAACCTTCACAGCTGAGAGTTCTATGAACCATCTCGAACTTGGCTAACGCGTTGGACTATGCCCTAAAACAGGCTCTTACTTTGATATAAGACCGAGGCCCAGCTGTGGGACAATAATCGAACGACGACGACGAATGAACGACGAATTTCTAAACTAACACCCAATGATGAATGAACTAATGGTGTATTTTTGTGCAGATGCATATCCTGGTTTATTGCGAATTCCTGGACGTTTATATGGTGATGAATGAACTGATGTTGCATTTGTTTGTGAGACAATAGTATGCAGGTAAAGAATGATAATAGTACAAATTTCTAAATTTAAATCCGGTGATAAATGGACTAAGGGGTGTTGTATTTTAGTCCAGATCAGTATGCTGATGTGCGGGTATATTGCGAATTCCTTGATCTTTATATGGTGATGAATGAACTAATGTTGTATTTTTGTGCAGATAATAGTATGGTGGTACAGTACGAAGGCGGCATTGGTTGCGTGGGGCAGCGGCGGCGGGAAACACGGCGGCGCCGCTGGGAACTCCGCCGCTCAGCACGCGTGCTCCTCGCTGTGTGATGAGGTATATATCTACTATCAATCTGCATTGGAAAGGCGTTATGGAAAACTCTCTTAGATTTTTTTTTAAAATATTGAAGTAGCAAATGGCACGCAGTTGTACCCGATGGTAAGTATCCACCCCCTGCCACCTAATAAAATTAAACATCGGTTAAATTCCTGTCGGAGTTCTACCTAAGTTCGGCTTCAGATGTGTTGCTACCCCTAAAATTATATTGGAATGCCTG
Organism: Cecropterus toxeus; assembly: GCA_018249875.1. Lineage (NCBI taxonomy): Eukaryota > Metazoa > Arthropoda > Insecta > Lepidoptera > Hesperiidae > Cecropterus > Cecropterus toxeus. Next base: position 4,286 of record DWNE01000053.1, read on the forward strand.
AGATGAGTGTGTCTTATCATTGAAACATTTAAAACCAGAACACAGCAGCGCTTAACACTGCATTATACAGAAATTGGTGCAGGGGTGATACCTATTAACCAATGTGCGTACCCATAGGCCAGTAGATGTTCGGCTATGTAGTTTCGGGAATTCGAAGTTACTTCGTACTATTATGGCAGGTGGTGAAACTCTGTGTTAATATTATACTTTAACGTCATACAATTACCCCTAAAGCAATACTATGTAATTGCTGTATTCTGTTTGTTTATTAAAATAAAAAAAGCAAATACATTTTTATGAGTTTACTAAGGTTTTGAAACTATGAAGTGAGATCAACTGACCCAGATATCAACAGACAATCGAAGCTGCGGTAACCCTGTAAACCTAAAATTTTGCACATTATCTATATAACTTAAGTGGCCACTGAGTAAAGAATCTTCATATGTTAACAGGTTGTCGTTCTATGGCGTCTCGCCGCATTGAACCCCGCGTTGGCGCCACACGAAAGAGACACACTACATGAGCAATTTGCTCAGTGGCACATGAAAGTAGTCGACAAGGTAAGTTATCAATAAATTATATTTCATGGTAAGATTGTATTAGTTATATTGACATTGTTCATTACAGTCATCTACATTGGGATGCTTGTCGTTGTTAATTTAATTGAAAAAAAAAAGTTCTATAAAACATGTTATATATTGTAGAACTTTTGCTTATGCACAGTGTAATTATTAGTGTAGTAGGGCTAATATTTTTATTGTTTGTGTGTTTTTGATTGTAATAAAAAAAATCTTTACTTTTAGATTATCATTTTAAGGGGATTTGTGATGACTTTATTTAAGATAATTAAAAAAATGTTTATTTTATATTTATATTTTATTCATCCTCTATGATGAATAGTCCCGATGTTCCCAATTCCGTCGAAAAGTCTTAACTAACATAGATAAATAAAATCACATTTATATTTTTAATTTGTCCAGGTTTCCAAGAACCGTAACAACCATATGGGCACATCGACGTCACATTCCTCCCGTCACCCGCGATCACACTCACATCCCCCGTTCATCAACGGGATCAGCGAGACAGAAGTATTCCCCGGCTTCCACCCCGCCATGGAGGCTTGCTTCCTCGAGTGGGATGACTACCAAATACCCGGTGTCACATACACGAAAGACCTGAATCCGTTGTATCACAGCCCGTTCACTATTTTCCGACATGCGGATAAGAATGATGGGGTTCACCAGGTATGTTTAGTTTCAATATAACCTACATTTACATATACAAATATACAATACAAAATATAATAATAATAGCATACGACACAAAAATATTTGTACTGTTTTGTACACTAAACAAATAAAAAGAACCATCTGAAATAAAACATATCATTTGAGATATAGGTATTTAATTATTTATCTTTTGTATTATATTATTCCTGAGAAGTTGCTACTTTTGTATTTTTTTTTCCGTTCATTAGGAAGAAATTTGCTGCTCGAGTAACAAGATCCTATGATAGCATATTGTATTTTATAATAAGACAAAATAATTGATAGAATTGAGTCACATTCATATATTGGCATACACTTGATTAAAGTTCAATATCAATATCAACGGCATTTTAGATGATTAGATGTCCTTTTATTCTCAGGTTAATTCTTCGAAAGCAGTGTTGAACAATGAAATGTCACTGAATTACCGTCTTACTAATCCGGACCCGACAATGTTACATCGCACATTAATGCATAGAAATAGCCGGATCAATATCGACTTGTCTATGCCTGGACCATCCAATCAGGTGAGTATTTTATGCTAGGCGTATTAATACGTATGAACCGGAATTGTTGAACTTCTTCTTACAATCTTTTATTTAACTTGCCTTGTTCGTTAGTGAGGGGCAAATCTTACTGTCAAATTTTAACCCATTTAATCCCAACCAATGAGGCTAAAATTCTGTATGTACAGTGGTTTGAATTGCAATTATGATTAGCTTAGCAATGATTGATTGACTGATTGATTATCATTTTAAATCCAATATAGCGGACGCTTCAATTATTTTTATACCCTCCCATCATATGGATAATAAAAAGATTTTGAGAATAATACAAAAACACAAACCAGTACTAAAACCTTGTTTTTTAATCTTTTTTAATATAAATTTATTTTTACAGCCTTGTGGGTCTGGGGAAGGACCCAGTGCGCCCGTTCGCGACCCTGGACCCAGTGATGGAAATCATTCCAGTGTATCATCAGAAGGTATTTACATTAATTTACTGTAATAAAACATTATTTTAATGGATTTTATGTACCTATGTCGATGAAGTATTTCCTACTATTTTTCTAATTTTAGTAAGCCTTAATTTAGTCAACTTATCAGATCTAGATTGGTGAATCTTTTGTGCCTTATGTACCTTTTTTATATGGCAATTTAAAAATAATTTTAAAACAACAATAATGAAAAAGTGATAAAACAAGATACTAATTAAAGTTATCTCGTATTTAAATTTATATTAATACGTACTGTACGCATCAACATAAAAACATCTAAACATATATAAATATTCACAAGGTTTCTGCGAGAATGAAGAGGAGATACTGCAACAGAGTGGCGGCGACACAGACTCGCAGGAGTCGAGCTCGCCTCCGGTTTCATCAGACGACGCCCAACGTCGCGTCTCCAACGACGACTCTGTGTCAGATGACGAGTGCAACATGTACTTCTACGACTCGTCGTCGGCGAGACGTGTCGGTGGCGATGGCAGTTCTAGTAATGCTAATGTAAGTGTTAAAGGATATTTGGGAAATATTATTACGTTTGTTACAATAATGTGATTAATATTTCATATCGTCGTTTTAGAAAATCTTAATTTCAATTACATTGGAGCTATAAAATTATTGATAAAGCAGTTGAATATGTTTCTTCCTGTTTTCGTTTGTTTAACAAATTTAATTTCCACAAGAGCTTAACTTATTCCATTATGCCAAGAGGCTGACCGGCTGAAGTAGCTTACCGTAATATTTAGAGGTCTGTCATTGAAGACAACATTGAAAGCAAAATATCTCAATACTTATAAACAATATTAATTGTATAAGATTAACATTTTTTATATATTCTTTTTTTTTATAGAACATAATTATGCATTGTAGTGAGAAGGGTATACTGAACAAATATAACTAATATATTTAGTATTATAAGTAGCATTTTTCATTTTCCCCTGTTGGTTAGGGACAAGATCAATCAAATTGTCTAATAAGTACATAGTCTTTCTATCTAATGTAGTTTTTTTAACCGACTTTCCAAAGGAAGAGAGGTTATTTAATATTATATAAATATATAGTGTGCGATTTTTCTTATTGTTGATTAAATATATTTGAAAAATGTCCAGAACTCGAGCTCGTCAAGCAACCCGAGCGGTTCGAGCGCGTCGAGCAGCAGCATCACGGGCTGGGCGTGCACGTGGGAGGTGTCGTTCGCGCGCGCGGAGGGCTTGCAGGCGCACGGCCACGCGCGCGAGGCCTGCGCGCTCGGGGCGCATCTGGCCAGGGAGCTGCTGGCGAGACCGCCGGCCCTCGGTCAGTGCAGATATACATATGCTTTCTTGACCGATCCTGGTTAGAACCAGGTGCTCACATTCCATATTCCCACATTCACGCACCGATGCCTTTTCAACGAGGTCCAGATTGGTCAAGCTATCAATTTTTATTTTTCTATTAATATATCTCACAATAATATTACCAAATAAGGATAACACCTTTTCCTGTATCGACTAATTAACGAAAATCACTCGCTTGAAGAGTCTTTCTTAAAAAAAATGTTTTTCGACTGTACAGACAGGTCAAAAATATGCAAGAACGGGCAATATAACAAAAACGTTAATCAAGAACAAAATTGCGATTTACGTCCAATTAAATGGTGTTTTGCTTATTTATTTTTATTTTGTCACATTTATTTTTATTGTGTGATATAATATCGGAAACAACATCATATGATACAAGCTTGAAACTGATTTACAAGCAACTACAAAGAATAGTTCAACAATAACCAGACGTGCAGCGATCGAAGCTACGGTTAAAGTTCTTGCATCTTCGTCAGACAACGTATTCGTATATCGCTAACTTAACATATAAGTAAGTTAATCCTATAATAATGTACGTCGCAGCGGGCAACAACAACAGCGGCGGTGCGAGCGGCGCGTGCCTGGGCGTGGGCCCCGGCGTGGGCTGCGTGCTGAGCGCGGCGGCGGAGGCGCGGCGCGCGCGGCGCCGCCACCAGCTGTCGCCGCGCCTGTCCGCCGCCTCGCATCGCCTGTCCTGCCTCGCCTCCGCCACGCTCGCTAAGTGCGCCTTCCTGTGCACCGTTAGTATACGTATTTCTATATTATACGGTACAAGTAGCGAACGTTCCAGAAGTCCACTAGATCACAAGTGAGTGCAATCAACTGTCGCTGTGTCTCCGTTACCTCGCATCGCCTGATCTACGATAGGGCAGACCGGCTACCGGATGCAAAGTAGCTACTCTTGACAGTTGCAACACTAGAGGAATCCCCAGCGCATCGCCCGCTTTTTTAAAGTATGGATTTGATATATATGGACTGGTTTGCCCGATTTCTGGGTATGGCTAGCTGGCGCATTCGCTTGAGTTTCTTAGTGCTTCATATAATACATAGTGTGAACAATTATAATAACTAATCTTGCTCAATTTATTTTCTGACGAATGTATGATGAATGAACTGAAACAATTCACTCACATAGTCAATCACTGTTTAAAATAAAAATAGTTTAAATCATATTATTGCATCTGCTCTAATAAATTTAACTAATAATATAAAGCTATGTGTGATATTTATCAGGTTTTAGCGGAGTTCGGTGAGCACCACGAGCTGGCATTCAGAGTGGGTCTATTTGCGCTTGAAATGGCTCGACCACCCGCCAGCACGAAGGCTTTGGAGGTGAAACTGAACAACCAAGAGACCGAGCTAGTAGCTTTGTTGAAGAAGCTACCTACTGGGGCCGAACAGCTAGCCTTGGCCCGTGAAAAGGCTGAACAGTTGCGAGATGGCGCGCTTCGGTACGTTATGTTGTTGTTTTTATTGTATTGTCAACTTTACATTTGACATATTATCATGTAATATGAGATGTATTATTTTAGTGAAATAATTATAATGTGCCATAGAGTGTGGTGTTTGATCAGTTTTCAAACAAATAATAAAGAATTATGAAATAATAGTTACGTTAATTACGGCCAATGGTTACGTTAGAACTGAACTTGTGACACAATCGAGGAAGGATCGCGAAAATTATTACTTCAGTTGGAATGTAGAGGGTTTCTTAAAATGATTACTGAGATTATTTCCTAATTATAAGGGTTTGTTAATGTTAATTTATTTATTTTTTATTTTAGGAATCGTGGACCAGCGCTACTGCCTATTGCTTTGGCAAGTTTCTTGTTCGATGTGCTGGTGTTATCTGCAACAGACAAAGAAAATAAGCATTACGTAAGTACATCTTTTAGTGGCTCTGTGTATATGTATATTTAAAAAAAAAACATGAAAGTGATCATTCAAATGCTCGATATCTTAAGATTTTTGTAGTATTGATATAAATTTTTTTATTTTATATCAAATCTTTTTCAATGCAGGCAAGGCTTCCTTCAGACGAAACGCTGGGTTTCGAGGCAGCGGTAGCTGCATTAGGCCTCAAAGCTAATGTGTCTGAAGCCGATCATCCACTACTCTGCGAGGGCACGCGGCGTCAGCGAGGCGAACTCGCTATTACATTGTTATCTTTCTACAAGGAAGACCCAGTTAAACTGGCAAGGATTATGAATAAAGTGAGTTTCATAATTTAATACACATTTTAATGATATTTTTAACTTACACGTAAAATTTTAATATGTTACTGACGTATTATATATAAGAATTAGATTACATAAATGTTGACCTTTAAATTGATCATACTTAATACCGTTGAGTTTTAAAATTTATTTGATTCATGAGTCGCTTAATAAAATTTCTATTAGTAATAACAACGTCTTAATCATTTAGATGGCGGTTAGCATGTAATCAATTTAGTTTTGTACGTTTTCTGAACTGTTATATTCATAAGTGATTTTTCTTTAAGCAACTTTTGTCTTTATTAACAAGACTTCTTATTCCCACGTATGCTTTAAACAACAGATAAATTAATATTACTTTCCTCTTCTAGCTGCTAGACCGCGAAATACATCAGCTGACGAAGGGCCCGATGGTGAGCATGTATTACACGAACAACCCACGCAGCGACCGCGGCGAACGTGACCGTACTTTCCCGCCGCTCATATTCGCGCTCAACGTGCGAAACTTGCAACATGCGCATGTAAGTTGTATTTTAGTGATGTGTTACTTTCTATTGTCTATAAGTTGTGCGTGCATATTTAGTAATAATTATTATTATGGTATGGTAATGATAATTTTATGCTAGTTGTTGTTGTTTGATTTATAATAGCATTTGTTTGTTCTTTACAAAATAGCCGCTGCCGTCAGTTCGAGGTTCCGTGGGTGGAGCGGGCGCGTGTTCTTTATCCCTGGACTTGGAGCATCTGTCTGTTGGCGATTGCGGGCCTTCACCTCCGGCGATGGGCATCCCCGCTCTCCAGCCACATCATCAACCACCTCACCACCACCCCCACCAATCGCACGCACATCCACATCCTCACACGTCACACTCGCACCAACACACGTCGCATTCGCACACGTCGCAAGCGGCCCATTCGTCCCATTCGTCAACACATAACGTGCAACACCCGCCCGTTCCCAGAATCAAGGATACCAGGTAAGAAAAATATTATTTATTAGGCGCAATTCTTTTTCATAGCTGTTTATTATTACAAACTTCTTTAGAGCATATAAATGTTATGATCTTTTCGAAAATTCTAGAATTAATTTATTTTTTCTACTGTAGGACCAAGACAGAAGTCTAAAGCCTTTTGAGTCAATCGGCTAAAACTTACTTTCAAGTTACATATTCCAATTAAATTTACACAGAATTACACACAATAATATTGTTACCGCAGTTCTGACACTCTTGTCTTTATACAGTTTTCTATAGGACAATAAATACTTAACCTAAAACTTTTTTAAAATAAAATATCCTTCATATGTATGCTTTACTCAGATATAAAGGCAAACGGCTGTATCCATCTGTGCCGAATCAGCCCTCGGAAGCATCTGCACATTTCATGTTCGAATTGGCCAAATCAGTCCTGTTCAAAGCCGGTGGATCATCGAGCACAAGCCTATTCACGCAGACCTCATGCGCGAGGGAACATCATGGACCTCATAGGTAAGGCGAGATGCTAAAACGATATAGTTTTGTTACGAAACAAAATTATAAATAGTAAAATATTATTATTTAAAATGACGTACACATAGTTTTAAAGAATAATTTATATATGAATAATTATTATCATTATTATACACTTATTAAATGTGTCTGAAATGCCATTTACAAGTCATTCTTGACTAAATGACAAGATATAACAGTAAATTTCCTACTCATTGGAGCAATATTTGTTTTTCTATATAATATCGTATTCATGCAAAGACAATTTTTTGACACTTATGATCTGTTATTGGAACCTATATGAATTTGTCTGCTTAATGATTAGATTCTTATATTGGTGATTAATATGTACTCTTTTCTTTTTAATTTATAGAGGGCTCCACATGGCAGCATTTCAACTCGGTCTTTACGCTCTCGGCCTACATAATTGCGTGAGCGCTAACTGGCTCAGCCGCACTTATTCTTCACATGTCAGCTGGATCACAGGTAATACTTTATTACATTAGGTGTGTTCTGTACTTAAGTATGAGTATATTATACGAATTCTTTTACTTCATTTTTTTATAAATAATCTTTGTTTTATGATGATATAGGTCAAGCTATGGACATTGGTGCGCCAGCTATTCTGTTCCTTATTGATGCCTGGGAAGGTCATCTTACGCCACCAGAGGCCGCTGGTATAGCCGATAAGGTAAGTGGCTTATTATATTGACAAAAAGATTAAGATAACATGCGTAAAGTAAACATTATTTTGTATATCTTAAGATAAGTTTCATATTTACTTTAGTATCTTATACTTGGTATTGTTTACTATTCGTGGGGCAAGTAATTCATTTTATTATTTTCGTCATGGTTTACTATGGGTCGTAAAATATATAGTTCATTGCGGTCCATACATTAATATACACCTGTTATTAAAAGTAAACACCATGAAAGGAAATATTTTTCTATTTTTTTTTTATGTAATATAGAGATAGCAAACCTTGCATGTAAGTCTACCTGATGGATATTCGTCGCCATCGCCGCCCATATGAATTGATTACAGGTGAATTGCTATCGCTATAGGCACTGAGTTTCTTATCCAAGGCATATTAAGTGCCTTTTTATACGTTTTGCACTTTTGAAGTATTACCTAATCTATTCTAACTCTTAAGTGACTCCGTACCAGCAGTAAGACCTAATGGGTTAAAAAGTGACCGGTGGTCGCAATGAGCTAATTATATTAAGCCATTAATTATTGTCCAGGCATCATCCGGCCGCGACGTGGCAACAGTCCGCGCGGCGGCCGAGCTGGCCCTGTCGGTGTTGCCGCACGCGCACGCGCTCAACTACAACGAGATACAGCGCGCCGTGCTCCAGTGCAAGGAGCAAAGCGACGCGATGCTAGAGCGTGCCTGTCTCATCGTGGAGGCCGCGGCCAAGGGTACCGACACATCGAACTCAGAATCATCTCGTACTGTTCACCTCACTAACCATTACGTTTTTATTGCGTTTGCATTTACGTTTTACGTTGCCGTTTGATTGATGGTTTGTTTGTGTTCAGTTTGCGATTGCTTGTTTGGTTTAGTTATTTTGCGGTCTTATTCGCGGCGGTAGGAGGATGTGTTGCGTTTTTACTTTGGTTGTCTGTAAGGGTTAATTTATACAAAGTGGTGCGAAAGTAATCCGCCTATTGTGAGATGCACCAATTTCTACGAATAGCAATAAATGTTAATGCTTTGACATTTCTAAAGTTAATAGGTACAAAATAAGTGTGAATAAGTCTTCAATCGCTATATTCCTTAAGAACGCATTTACGTATCGCTTAATAATAATCAAAAAGAGAGGTTTTGGTGATTTGCTTGGACGGCGTGTGTCTTGTAGTCACAAATTTATGTCAATAGTCCTATCTCTCTTGAAGTCCTTAAACAGAACATCCGCCAGAAATTCGGGAATTCATCGCTAGAAGTTCTGGCAAGATTGTCAAAAATGCCACAAATCGGGCCCAAATCTTCATCAATTCAAGATAACGGACAGGCCGTGTTTGTGCGAGTTTTATTTTAATAGACATTAATTTAGATTAATAAAAATTGAAAAACGCAATAACATTCTCCTGTTGAAGTGAAATAGATTACAGAATGTATAAGATCAATAAGATTATTTAATATCTACCCACTACAAAATACTTCTTGCATGCAAATCATACTATGAAATTTTCATGAAGTAAAATATCAAAAGTAAACTGTTTTATTTGTAGAGATTTTGGCTTCAGTTTTAGTATTTTATCTTGATTTGTTTTTATATATTTTTGTGGTCTTCAATTTAATTGTAACTCATTGAGCATTTTAATTAATATCAACAGAAAACTCCGCAGGTGGCGGGGTGTACCCCGAAGTACTGTACACGGTGGCGAGATACTGGCACGAGTTGTATTTGCGACAGGCTAATAAAGATGATGCGGATCTATTGTTAGATGAACCTCAGTATCGTGCGCCGCAACCGGTCGCCGTTCCCGTACCATACCCGCTGCCGTATCCCTTCACATACCATCCATATCCACCGCCAATATACCAGCTTCAGGTAAGTGTTTGTTTAACATTTTATATCAATATGCTAAATTTATTGTATTATTATCCAAGGTCGTTCATTTTCTACGTTTTATTGTAGGCGTTTTTGTAATGTGTGATGTAAATGTTAGTATAAATAAGTTTAGAAAAAAGAGGCAAGATTTTTCTCTTTTGTTTATAAACCGATTTTTTTGTTCGGTCAGTTGACGCTGTGATAATAAAAATGCTAAATTTATGATGACGTGAACAATCTTCTGACATTTATAACAATTGCGGTCGAAATGAGGTCATTAGGCGAAAGGTAGTAATGATTGATAAAATGATGTCTATAGTATGGCGGAGCCCCGGCGGCGCCGCCGGGTGCACAATTCGCTCTACCCCAATACTTCGTGCGCGGCATCGTGGCGCCGCCGCCGCACCACGCGCACGCGCCGCACGCCGCGCACGCGCACCACCCGGCGCTGCCGCAGCACGTGGCGCACACCTTCACGCTCGAGCCGCAGCTGCCCGCCGCGCCCGCCGCTGCTGCCAACGTACACGCCGGCGTCGCGGCGAGCGTTCACGCCGCTAACGCCGCCAGTGTGCACGCCGCTAACGCTGCAAGCGTGCACGCCGCTAACGCCGCCAACGTGCACGCCGCCGCCGCTGCTAGCGTGCATGCCGCCAACGCCGCGAGCGTGCACGCCGCCAACGCTGCCGCGCACGCCGCTAACGCAGCGAACGTGCCCGCCGGCGCCGTCAACGTCGGCAACCTCGGTAACGTGGGCGCCGGCAATAATGCTGTCAACGGGCTGGGCCCGTCGGCGCAAGCCCTCCCGCAAGCCCAGCTGCGACGCCTGCTCGCTGCATACAGGGTCGGCATGCTTGCTTTGGAAACACAAGCCCGTCGCGTGCATGATGATCGCCCGCAGAATAAATTTGGAAGGTAATTAAATGCCTAACAATTAAATAGAAAACTTTCTCGTGTATTTACACAAATTGATAAAATACATAAATACAATATGATTTTTTTACGACTGAAGTAGCAAATGACAATGCAATTCACTTGAGACTTATAGCCGCACATATTTGACTGATTATATGCGCCATATCGATCGTTGGTTATAAATTGCCAGTCCTGCGCTTCATGTTGTAAGACAGTCGGCAACTACACCTTCGTAGCAAAGCACAAAAACTATTTGACTCTAAAAATAGGTGTTTTTATTACTGACTTACCATCTATATAGATTGAATATCTTCAATCAAGTAGTGTCATTCATAAGCCATTTGGTAAGATAAGAAGTTTCTAATTGTATGTTATATTGTTTATTTTGTTGCGACAGGAACCCGCCATACGGCGATCACGTGAAGTGGTTGCTGCGTATATCTAAGCGGCTCGGCTCGCAGTACTTGAACCAGTTTTGCATTTGCGCCGTCAACTCGGTGATGTCGCCGTTCGTGCTGTACGAGCTGTGCGTGGAGTCGGCGCACTGGTTCTCGCGGGGCGGCCCGCATCACATCCTCATGCAACACTTGCGGGGCACGCTGGCTCCGCTCGTGCACAAGTGTCAGCAGATGTGAGTACTTTGTATTCGTATAAGGAGTACACTGAAAGTAGAGTAGAAAGTAGTAGAGTAAAAAATGGTGTAGATTGGTGTCTACTTGATTACTAGTGTTGTTACATTACACACATAGTCGACCCACGTGGCGGAGCGGTCACCATACCGGTCTAACACGCAGTGGGTACCGGGTTCAATCCTCGGCCAGACAGAAATGTGAATGATGAGTTTAGATTTCTGTTATGGGTCTGGGTGTTTAGGTATTCGTCTTTGTGTGTCCGTGGCACTCACAACACAGGAAAAATTCTTACTGTGGAGCTATGAGTGTAGAAAGCGATTATTATAACGCTATCGCTTTATTACCTCTTGCAATCAAAACCTAGCTAGACTGTTAGACTTATATGCCAATCGAGTTATAATATCGAATCCGTGTGTCATTTTTAGATATGTATTAAAAGTTATATGGTATGTCAAATTGAATTCATATGTGATATAAAATATATAACGGGACTACATTGCGAGCAGAACTCTGATCTGACCAAGTTTGTTTCCTATTTTTGTAGGTTGTAATTTACATCATCATTATTATTTTTTTACATTATTTTTTAATATTTTATTACTAACTTCTAACCGCTTTCTGAAACTATACATTGGTTCGCAGGTTTATCCAGTGCATTCACCAGAAGTTGTATCACCTGACGCCGGTGGAATATGAAGAGTTCGTGGGCATCGTTCTGTCTGCGCGCTTAGCGTTTCAGCTGACTCCGGAGGGAAACACCCAGTTCAAGGAGTGGCTCGCTTCTCTGCGCAGGTACTATATCGCTAATAAGGCACTGACTTATTTTGCGATTTACTTGTCCGCAGCCGATCCATATGTCGCTATTGTTCTACCAAAGAAATATGTGCCTTACATTTTTTTTACAAATGTCTGTACAAGCCACCCATGAGAGAATTGTTCCGTCCTACTGGTGTGAATCCATTTAATTTAATATACTCGTATGCACTGACAGACATATAAATCCTAAATGGGGTCACAAAGTTACTTTGTTATAGTTATTGAGAGAAACTAAAATAGAATAGCATATCTATCTGATGTTCAGTTGATATAAGGAACATGTATAACTAAGTTACAACAAGACAGATTTTTTAAAGCCATAGGAGTAGTTTGAAATCTATGGTTAAACAATTCAAATGGCAAAGCATGTTTAAATATCAAATTGGGTGAAAATAACATTAGCGATATATGTCATAACTTGGTACTATATGACATAACTTGGTACTATATGACATAACTTGGTACTATATGACATAACTTGGTACTATATGACATAACTTTGTAATATATAACATAATATGACATAACTTTGTACTATATGAGATAACTACATTTGATTTCAATGCCAGTGTTGTATCAAGATGTAACTTGCAGGTCGAAGTCATGCAAGAAGGACCTGTGGACGCAGCTGAACGCGGCGTTGCAGACCAGCGGCAAATGACGTCGGCAGCCGATAGTTTGTATAGTGCGGGGCCCCGCGCGCAAACTGTCACACCTCCGGCGATCGCCGCGCTACCGGTTCTTGTACCCGCTTCACCCCCTCTAACTCCCTCGTCAACCCATCTCTGTCCTACTGCTGGGCACCGGTCTTCTCTCAGAATTAGGCCATAGTTCACCCCGTTCGCCAAGTGCGAATTGGACGTCACACGCCCTTGAGAACTCTTTTTGTTTTAGGGAACTCGTAGGTGTGTAGGTTTCCTCAAAAAATTTTCCTTCACCGTAAAACAGTGATAATTAATTTCTAATACGCACATCACTTTAGAAAAATCTGTGGCCTGGGCTTCGAACATCGGATACTCGATTGAGAGGCCGAGTTTCGATCATAGGCTATCACTGTCCACACGTGTTATTTGTAATTTAAGCCCTCCCACCACCCACGGGGTAGTCCGCCCTTAGCTTCGATTCTAGCCGTCTGAATAGTCGTTCCTATAAGTTTCTAATTTGCACATTAGGTTATGTGAGCTCGACTGTACTGAGTGAGCGGAATGTCATTCGCTCACGTTATACTCGATTCGATGTACGTAATGTAATTTGTTAACGTGTAATTGATACGACCTACGCTTGAATTACAAATAATACAACGCAATTACACAGCAAGAATACGAAAGATAACTCTATTTAGTAATAGTGTGTAACTCGATTAGAGGTAATCGATCTCAACAATAACGAATGAACAGAATAACGATCAAGATAAAAATGTTGCTAACTCCTGGAAATATTTATGAGACTTATATTTTTAGTATTATGTTTAAAAGTTGTAATAAATATGTCAGAGAATTTGTGAACAAATTAAGAGCTTATCGACCGATGTACATTATGATTTAAAAATGAACTATGCGTTTGTGAATTAATAATGTGTATGTCGTTTATAATTGTTTTATTATTGTATTTGTTTATCGATAATTACCATGGAACGTTAAAAGAAGCTCATGTAAAGGTTGTGCAATAAATAGTCTGAGATTTGGTTGTAATCAGAGTTATATTGTAAGACGGCCGATGAGATATGCATAATGGATGTTCGACATACAGAGGAGTTTAGCAACATTTCACATTTAGGAGTATTATGTTGTTCAGTGTAATAGACGGAAGTATAATGTATGAGAAATTAAATGTACGAGTCGAGAAAGTTTTTCGGACTGTTTTATGTATAAGCGTTTAACTCATCAATGGCATTAGACTGAGCCGAGATGACAGTTACATTTGCTAGCTTAGTCGTGTCTCTTATCGGATTAGAGTATTGCACAAATAGTATTTCAGATTTTTTTCGATTTCTACTACTATCGGGTATTTTATTACCAGTAACACAACTCTGTATAACTAGTCAAATGGTTTTGATGGTCTCATTGGTGTACCAGTGTGGCTTCAATGCTGTAGCTCATTTAGTTTTCTTTTCTCGTGACCGAGCGGTGGCAGTTGTCGTGCGGGAACGTGAATTACAACATTCTGGTCAAAATAGAACCTATTAATTGACGTTCAACAGTGCACTTAGAAACATTAAGAAGACCTAAACAAAACATTTCTATAAGAGTACTTCTGAACACAAAAGAAGTAGAATAATTATTCTTTTATCGAACTCGTCAGTTCCATATAATAGTCATGTAAGGATATACTTGAAATCTATCTACGGAGAACTGTTCAGAGATATTTTACGACTTACTTAAAAAACTACGGGTCAAAATGAAGACTGATGTGTAATGAAAATGGCCTTGCACAACTATAATGCCTCATAGCCATTAACCAAATGACCGACTTCTAATACTTATAATATTCTAATACTATATAAATAGTCTCAAGCGCTCTGCTTGTCTAAACCAATCATCTTAACCTATGACTATTAATATGCTGTCATTCGGTAATAAGTTCATAGACGTGGGCCTATTAAATTATCTCTCACGAGTCTATTTCATTATCACGTCAATGGCACGCGTTAATGCGTCAACGCGTTTACTAAACGGAAAAGTGTCGAGGGTACTCCCCTACCAGTATCCTATTCCGTTGCGTAACAGATATTACCATCGGAACACGTTCTGCGTGCATGGTAAGCGCTCCCATCCGCATTATCTCCCGCACGACCAATGCCACCGGACGGTAGTAGCGTAAGAGCTTGATTTTAACACCTCTTGGATAACGATCTCGTGCGTTTTTATTATAAAAGTTCAAAAGAGGTGTTAAATGATAATTTTAAAATGTTAATCAGTTACCGAATCGGATTCGAATACTCCTTTCTATTCTTCGCTGACTGATGATACGCGTGAAGTGGATTTTATGGTTCGGTTTGATTAACATTTTTTTTGTTTATTTTTAGTTAATATTTCGCGTTTGGTGGGCAACTGTCGGAATATGATTGGGTAAATGTAAGTTTAATAAATGTTCCCACTTCATACATAAAGTTCCAATTACTTAAAAGACGGTTTCGGTTTTAACATTTTAGTTGTATCTTAATCAATATTTCGCTTTGTGTGTCTAGATAGTCATATGATCGCAGTTGTTCACTAAACTTTACTCAGTACATTTTAAATCATTGTCCACTAGCGAATTATTTAAAAGATCTCCGTCGCGTATTTGTGAGTAAGCGTTAGGAATCAATTTTGAACCGCTCATTGCGTTCGCCTCTCGCACATTCGTGTTTATCGGTATTTTTCTTTTTTGTTTTAAGTCGTAGTATTTGCGGGGTAGTGTTACGGTTGAGAAGGTACTTAGAGCGGTGTTGTAGTTGGTGGTTTGTAGATCCCGGTATGTAATTTGGAAGTATTAAAATTCGATTGAATTAAATAATTGTTCGAAAAAAATTTATTAAGTACAAATGAATAGGCCTAAAGGCGGTAACGTCTCTGAGATTGATTGTACGAAATGTATATTCAGATATTTGTTGGATTGTTGGATTTAAAAGTAGATTAGAGCTTTTGTTTTAGACACAACTCTTTCAAAGGAAACAGATTTTTGGCCTGTTTGAGTTTTGAATACATTTGTTTGTTTTTTGCAATTCATTCACCGCTATAATGTGGGAAGGTGTTTCCATGCTCAAATTACATCCCGGGAAATATATTAATTTGGCAAGCGAATGCTGAGTTGGAGGAGACGTGTATCGGCCATCTCGGGCTCGAGACACTGTCACTGTAGTTCGGAATGACACACCATTTGTTGACTTACGACTGTTTTTATATGCACCGCAGTCACCTTATAAAAGCAAAAAGCACATGCGCCGCGTATAAAAACTCAAAATTCACTAAAAAGATAAGAATTCAAAATTTATAACAATAGTCCATATTATATTGAGGAATTGGCTGAGATGTTTCGAGTGACCTAATAGTGTCATTAGACTACAGATTTATTAGGCAGATTGTAGATGATGACCGTCGATACACTATTTTTGATATTCTCTTGTCGAAATTTGCAGTTTCATGAATGTTTATGTATAAGAATTTTGCGAAACGTAGAGGTGAGTTCGATTAATATAGTAACTTTATTTACAAGTTTATATTATTATATATTATATTATAAAGCAAAGTAGCGTCTTGAGAGCCTTGGGAGTTAAATTATATTATAATGAATAGGATGTAAGCGCTGGCAACAAACTTTGTATACTCATTCCAATGTGTATCTTACCACGAACAGTATAGAAATATGTAAGTTCTTACGTATTGCACGAAATCAATATGATTAAAAACATATGTGGTCATCCACGAATGCAAACAAAGCAATATAAAAATATCATTTTAAAAGAAAAAAGTTTAATGCGACTATAATATATCATTAAATATTTTTGAAGTTATCACTTTTTAATATGTAATGGGTACTTACGATATGCTGTTTTTGAATTTCAACCCAGTTATGTGAAATGAGACCGTGGTAAAATGTATCAATTTCGCAACAATATTAGTCTAAAAGTTGTTACTTTACTATGTACATAATATTCGGCAACATGTCGTGTATAACTTTTGCGTTAACAACAATATTATAAGAAATCTGTATCTCTGTATCCATGGTTTTTATAAGCATCCAAATTCACTAAAAGATTTATTATATTATATATTATTTCTCGTATAGGCTGTATACGTCATATATACCGCACTACGTGCAAATATGTCCCCGAATTTGGAACATAAATTGTTTATTCTGTTGGTTTGTATTTGGGAAATAGATTGTTAGTCAAATACAGAGTTAAAATCATGACATAAGTTCATGTATTTTATCGACATAAACAATTGAGATTTGAAATGAAATTAACTATCTAGATTATCAAAATTTTAACATAAGCATACGTGCATATGAAATTAAAAGCTCAACAAATAACTAACATAAAGTACGAGTCACTAATACTATGATTCTAAAAATTCAATTTAATTAAACTAACAATTTAATATTTTTGTCACATTTCATTGTAAGTATGAAATAACAAAACGTTAAAGTTTTCAACTTATAATATATACTCTTTATATAGCTTTATTGATTAAGTCACTAAGCTAATATTTATTATTTTACTTTTACACGTGCATTTTAAAATGCACGGATCTTATCCGTGCCAAAAATATTTTTAATAACATAGCTTTATTCTTTACCTGTATTTTATTAAATTATTATTGAAGGTTTCTTGAATGTCTGGTCCTCTCGAATTTTTTTTATTTAGATCCAAAACCAGTCGGATTACTCTAAAAAAAAAAACGCTACATCTAGCCATTGAAAATAAATATAAAAAAAATGTTGCATAGGTCGTCTGCTATGGGTTTAAGTGTCATCAAAATTGCCTAGTTAAAATAGCGTCGAGGTCGCAACGTCGTATTCATTTACTTACGAACGATAAAATGTAACATTGGAATGATAAATTTGTTGCCAGGTCGCGTCGTGTAGTTTTAGTTCAATATCTTATTAAGTAGATGTTTATGTGCATTCATTAAAAGTGTGAATGTTTTCAACATTCAGTAGTTAGTAAATTTTAGAATGCTAGTTAGTATAAATTGACATTTCTAATCATCGGGTATAAAGCTGTGGGGATACTCAATTTAGGTCTTCGTTCGAATGAAGGGAACTTTCCGTGAATTCTTTATAGTATTTCTCGATTAATATTATAACTATAGTTTAGGAGTTGTACATTCAGCACAACAGTTTCGTTGTTACCGATACGTTAATAATGCACTTTGAGTTACAATAGCTACCTGTTTAGATAAAAAAACAATAGCTTTGGACGTCAGGTATTACCTGTTTAAGATATCGTACATTAAAATTAAGTATTCTAGAAACTCCACACTTGATTATCGTATATTTTAGAACATGCAGATTTTAGAACTAATAATATGTGACAGAGTTTAAGCCATTCTTGAAATCAAATTATTTTGTCATATTGACTTGCCGTCCATGTTTATTTTGCGAATCTGTATAATGTATAGTGTTTGTTTTGCAGTATCTTCCTATTAGATGTCACGAAAATACTTGCATACTTGTATATTTACATTTGAAACTTACAGAATTAATTATATAATGCTCGTTGGGCATTATTAACCTTTTCTGGTATCTATAGTTTCGTCGGAGATAATGTATCGTCTCCATAAGACTCATTTAAGAGTGCTTTGACGTTTTGTCTCAAAGAACTATTTTTACACTTTAAAACATATTTAATGATAAAAAAGAAGATAAAATATATCGTTAGTTTCGTAATATAAGACGTTAGTACGAAGCATATTTTAATTAGTCGTTTAATGCATGACATAGTTGTAATTCGCCAAGTATTGAAAACGGTAATGTGAAGCGTGAAGGTGTTGTGGTTCTTTATTTGCAGATTGCTATTACATATCAGTTAATGTTTCTATTCGACGTTTACACTTGTATCACGCGCATGTACCGGGCTGCGTTCAGTGCCTATTTCTCCTATTAATTTATTGATTACCGACATACAGAGGCTATGAATCATCTGCGTCATTTTTGCAATGTTTGACAATTATTCTCTGTGGACATTTTTTTAGTAACATCTGTCGTATAATAAATATTGATTTGTAATTATGATTATATGGTTAATAATTTAAAAGGCAAATGTTTTTTATTTATTATTTGACGTTGTCAATATCGTACGTTCTGAACGAGCTGTGCGTTGTTGTACACGTTTACTAAACGCTCTAACGAAGCCTCTGAACGGGTTACGGTTAAAGGTTTCATTTAAAACATGGCTCTGAATGCGGATCCGGTGATGTAATATAAACTCCAGTGTATACGTTGTCGTTTTGTGCATAATTTTAATAATCACAATTTTAGATGCCACTGTCGTATTTGACTGGACATACAACTTGGTTTTATGTATGTGCAGTGATTACTATCAATTCATATTAAGATTTTTGAACGGCGCAAATGCCAGGAGTGCCTAAATTGAATAGAGAAATAGCTTCCCCCCCGCCCCTCCCTTTATTCGTCAGCATTCTATCGTACGTCTCCACACGTTGACCTACGTCTGTTGTGTAATGCTCTCCATAGGTGTTTTAGTTTAATGCAACGTGTTTATTTACTTAATATATTTAAGTGTCGGATTAGATTGTCAGCCCTGCAATGTTCATGGTATTGTATTTCGGAATCTACGTCACATCACAACCAGTCAAAGTATTGAGAATAACAGTATAGCAAATCTTTAGTTCTAAATCGACGATGCATAATTATTTTATACATCTGGATTTGTAGTTTAATTATACACTTTGTAAGTGTGGTGTCTCCGCCTATTAAAGTATGTAACCATTACAGAGTTTGAATGGCTACCTATTAGCGTACGTAATACATTTATATGATAATATTTTATCGATCATATCGCACATTTTCTCGTTTGCAACACTCACGGAGTTAAAGTGAAAATAACCAACTGTTTACTGTCGCATTTGTCTTCGGTTTGTTTTCGAATCTTTGTAAATCTTATGTGAATAGTGTTATTGTTATACAAATATAATATTGGGCTACAAATAAAATTAAGCTTAACAAAATTTAAAATATTGTATCAAAATTGTTATCATAAAAATTGTTGCATTAGAACGCTGTTTAATTTGTTTAAATTATATATTATTTGGAATTATGTTCGCCAAAACTGATGTCCCTCGAAAGCTGGCAACCATGTTCATTCTTGCAGGACGTAAGACTGACAAGAACTTCTTGAGAAATAGTCGAATGTAAATCTAACAGCCAGGATGTCTATAAACAATCATCGTACCGTCTCGTGTTTTTACTTTGCGATATCATAATATTGTTTCACATTAATTACATTGTTTAATGACATCCTGCGTTCATATATGTAGTGTGCCCATACATTTAATAATATTTAAAATAAATAGCACTAGACATTTTGCTCCGTTGTCGCAAATGGTTGTAATTATAAAAAGTAATTATTATTATTAGTAAATTAATAGAATGTGTTGCACGTTTCTGGTTTGACCGTGTCTACTATTCATGTTGTCGCTTTTCATGCAAACAGACAAACAGTATCCACGTTAGGGACTGAACACTTTGTTATGACAAGTTTCGTTGACAATTTGCTTGCGGTTGCATGTCTATCCACAACGTGCGTTTTACAGCATTCGGTGTTTACCTTCTTGCGATATCTTCCCTCTACTATAAATGTACGTTTCTACTCAAACTCGAAATATTTTGACCTCTAGATCATTTTTATTATTACTTTTACGATTACACATAAGTCTTTTTTGGCAAAATATTTGAAGTAACATTATTTAATTATTCAATATACTTATTCTATATTTAAGAGACATGTGTTTTATTTCATTTATACCTGTCAATCCTACTTTTAAATTAGATTTTTAAACGTTATGTTTACTTTTTATGTTATAGTACGTAACACATGTAAGTGATACGAATATTAAGTTTGAAACCTACTTACCGATAAAAAAGAGCATGTTATGGTGTGAAATCGGTGGGCTACCTACCACTAAAGTACCTCATATGTGTACCTGTAACTCATATTATCAGTAATAATACACATAATAAAGAAGTAAATTATAAACAGAATATTATATTTACCCGGCGAAATATGGCTGTGCAGAACTGCTTATGTGGGTAAATCATAAAATTAAAGCGAATAAGTGCGATGCAATGTTGTTCTATCATTACAAAGATATTTAATATTTCAATTTTTTAATGGTCCTTACATAGAGTGATATCTATCTACAAACCAATTCACACATTCCTAACCCCAATCGGTATCAAACCATGCGTACTTCAAATGTATCAACGAAAATGTTCCTTCTGTCATATTCTCCGAATCGGTCGGAAGCAACACAAAATACACGAAGAGCTTCATAACGGACCGATTGATTGTTTGCCAGAGATAAATTGCGGGAGGTGCATCTACCGTGTGCCACAGTGGGAGAATATTTGTTTAATTCGCTCAGACGGTCTGCCGGACATTGCATTGACATCTCTATTGGATACTGACCATTTGCGTTTGGTATTGCAATCGTCAGTGGCAAAGCTTTATAGTACTTCAAAATGGTTCGCTGAAATGCGGTTACGAGTTGACAAACATACAACCTACTTTCCTTATGTGTATCATCTACTAATAAGTTCAAACTAAAATAAATTTTGTAAGGTACCATAGATTAAATTGATAAGGTTACATTTACGTTATTTTGTTTTTAACCGACTTTGAAAAGGAGGTGGTTCTATGTTCGACTGTATGTATATTTTTCAATGTTAAGTGTTCGTCTGCGTATTGTAGAAGGTGAATAATTATTCAGGATTAAATCGTTTATATAAAACACAAAACTTCACTGCTTACAAAAAAAAAAAACTAAAAAGAGTAAAACAAGTACTATAATAATATGATATTAACAGTTTGACATAGGTATAAACCCTTTAATGGTAAGTATTTTTAGTCATAATTCCTTCGATCAAAATATTTGATCGAAGCATAATTCATAAGTTCCGTTTGCCTTGAGAATTAAGTTAGGAAGCCCCATTCACCTGTCACTCCCACATCACATCTATCAAACTAGAATACAGCAACGTTTGACACTACTGTTATATACAAAAAGTATATAAGTATTTATAGTCTATATAAAAGACTGACCATGGCAGTGGCTTTGGGCTAACCTGGAAGGACCCTAAAATCTTTATATGATTCGTGTTTAACAAATTGGCAGATTTTTTTTATAGGGGTTTAGTCCGATTTTCTTATTCAATATTAGTGGATACTATAATGGATTACGTAATTATCAACAACTATCCACTTATCAAAAACGAGTATTGCACGTGAGACGCACACCCGGTACACACCACTTCAATTAACCCGAGGTGTGAAATGATAATGATAACGCACTACTCTGTATACCCAAAGCCTATTAATGTAATCTGATAAGCTGGGCTATTTAAGTATTAACGGTTACCCAATTACTTCTTTATGCTACTTTGATTAGTTCAGATAAACTTGTTACGTTACTATGGACTTATAACTCTTAAGATATTCTAAATAATCTACCTTGCATTAAATATAATTGATGAGGATGGTAAGTGGCTGTTTCGGTTTATGAAATATTATTAAAATTGTTAAAATAATAATACATTTAGATTTATTATGAGCAGTGATGATATAAGTAGGTCACTGTTTGCAATAGGCCAACTACTTACAAGAGGTTTTGACAATACAGTTTGACATCAGGCTATAATAAAAAGCCACAAAATTAATGAGCAGTGCTATTATCCGAGTTAATCATTGAAAATCGGGTATGATGTCCTTCAGCTGGCAAATGGTTAAATATAAGGTGTCCTTACATAACAGAGCAACAAATTACATGCAGCAGGCACATAAAAAGCTAGTACATACCTACATGTACCTATTTCCATCCATACACTTGCTTTTTGAGGTGCACGCCTGCGTTCTCTGTTTTTAAGGATCCATACCCAAAGAAGAAAACGGAATCCGTCGACCGTCTATCCGTTTGTCCATCACCAGGCTGTTCAAATCCAGTTAAAATATTCACAGATGATGGATTTCTGTTGCCGCTATAACAAACGACATGGGTGTTTTTTGCTATTCTGTATAGATAATGCTATGGAATCCTTCGTTTGCGAGTACCACTTGCACTTGGCCGGTTTTTATACTTTTTCTCAATTGCCATCGCGTCTAGCATCCGTAGTAGGTGTTGATGTTACTGTGTTACAGAGGAAGATGCTGCCAAATCTTTGTCTTGTACTTTAGTCGCCTTCTACGACATAATGAGAAGAGATAGATGCTATTCAAGAACGAAACACGGCATATATAATTAATATATGTACCTAGTCATTTCACGATGCGTGAGTGTGAGCAAAGCATGCAGCGTCGGCAAAACAATAGATAATATACCTACGTACGTAATTTTATCAGCCTGTTTATTAAAATGTATCAATTTAGTATCACCGCAATGATTAACTTGTGACCTTTTACTTATTATCTATTTATATTCATCACACTATTTGTATAGTGTGTACATCAAACTATTTGTAGGTATAGTCAGACTGCTGGGTATGGATTTCTCTCAGGTGTGTAATTTTCCTCGTGATGTTCTTCTCCACACCGTTTATTAATTTATAACACATCATTTTAGAATAATAAGTGGTGCGTGTCTAGAATTCTAACTTCGAGCTCTCGATTGAGAGGCGAAGTTTCAACCACTTTGAAAGAAAAAACTGAAAGACCGCTAGCTCTTAGGTACGTATTGTTATAATAAGTATTTTTCGTCGCTACAGATGTCCAATTTCAATAAAAAATAAAAATTAATAAGTAGAGATACCTACAATAATATCAGCAATTGACTGTTTGTAATTATTTATTAACTGTCCTGTATCAACATTTCATAAATATCTATTTCATTTCATGATCAGCGACGGAAGTGAGGGCTGGCTCTTAAGCAATGTGAGTTATTACATCAACCCACGGCCGAAAGGCCACAGGGTAATAAAGCCGTGCCCTCTCCCCTAAATAGTTTCCAAATAAAATATAAATAAATAGATTATTTCAGGTCCATCCTGAAAATTTTAACCGGGGAAAACAACGGTCACCTAATCTTAGACAAATCTCTACAATTTATATAATGACGACCTGCATGGCAGAATGGTCACCGTTCACCATACCGGTCTACCACGCAGTAAGTTCCGGGATCCCCGGCCAGACGGTATGTATTTGTATTTGTGAGTTCATGGTACCCACGACACAGGAAAAAATCCAAGTTTAGGGCTATGAGCGTGACCTTTTTTATGACGAAAAAAGCGTGCCAAATCCGAAACAAACAAAGAAACAACACATTTGAAAGTTTTGTTTTCAAAGTCTAGTGCGGGGGCCCCTCTTTTTTGGAAGCTTGGGGAGATTTTCCCGGATGCCTGCCCTAAATCCGGCCCTGCATTCATCCATCAGTCCTTTGAGGTCCATTGCCAGACATAGGCTTACCCTAACGGGATTTTTGCCAAATTGAGTTATAACCAGCTTTTATTTCACTTGCATTGTTATTGTATATCAATATAACTACAACAAAGCATCTTCAGAGATCATATTTTTATAAATGCATTTTATCGGACATTCAATGGGCCCTTGCCTGTTTACATTTCAAACTGACAACCCTATAAAAATGAACAAATACGTTCAACACATAACCTGCAGGAAAATTCCGCAAACGAGTTTGCCAAACAAATATATTATCTATCATTAGTTGTATGTACACAAACAAGGGCGTACTATTTTCGTAGCGTGTATGTACAGCCAACAAAAAATGATGCTGTACAATACTAGCCCTTATTATAGTCGAGATATTTCAGCGTTTCTAGCGACGCGATTCATGAACGTTTTACAGCAAGACTCACGTGAATGCACTGATACGCAGCGACTTCGCTTGTCCCCTTCGTTCGACCTGTTGCTAATGTTGCTATTCACCTTAGTATAAACAGTGCAATCACTTTGCAGACTATAATCATCATATCCAAATAGTGAATTATTTCATTTCTTTACCAAACTTATTACAAACCGATTACAACCGTTAGCAAGGCGATAACTTTAACGTTTTGAAGCCGTTTGATCGCTGCTGTGATCGGATATAAAGGTAAGTTTCTAGTGTTACGCGTTAAGAAATATTGCTCCTATACCCACTTGCACCTTTAATTACATTGTTTCCTTATTACGCATAAATGATGATGTACGTCCTTAATTCCATTATTATAATAAGAAGTAAGTAGTAGTAAAAATACCCACTACGTAAAGGAAAAATATATTAGGTATACAAAGTAGTCCGGTCCGTGGTTTCACTCATGTTTAAAAAATATGACATTGTATACAAAACTGAAATTTTTAACATTCGGCAATTTTAAGAAAATGTCATTATTCCAAAGCCCTGGTGGCAAAATATATTTGAACATTCCTTAATGAACAATTTTTATGCTTATTCACTGGGAACTATGATTTTTTTCCGGTACAAAAAGTAAGTTATAAAAATATAAAATAAATCTGTACAATAATCTATCTATGTACCAAATTTTGTGTAGATCCATTCAGCAGTTTAGGGGGTTAGAGATTCATAAAGATCCGTCCAACCGTCGATTCTCCATAATTTTATTAGTAAGAAGATGCAAGATGTAAGTACCTACATAGTACTCATTATCTTTGTTTGACGTAGTAATAAATAAGAGATTCAGTTGACTTACGTTTAAATGCAGAATGTCTATTGATTTAGATATTTGCTATCGCATCTCAGCGATATCAACTGATACGATATAAATAGCAAAATTGCGGAATGACACTTTTGAGCAATAAAATGGATGTAACTAGTAGGTACCTACACATTCTTCTCTTGTTTGTATTCTCTTTATACTCATTATATGAGTACATAACTTTCAAAACGGTGGTGGTGGTCAAAGTGGTTTAGTACCAAATAAACTGAAAAAATATTTTGTTCGGTAGTAATAAGTAGGTCCATCTATGAAAAAATATTGCATCTACCTAACCTCAGGGCCGACCTTATTATAGGGCGAAGGGAGTGGCTCTAGGCTCTTTTTGAAGGTGTTTATAGTTTTTAAGGTTCGGTGCGAAAAGGGTTAAAAACGGAACCCTATTACTAAGTTTAAACTGTCCATCTGTCTGTCACCAGGCTGTATCTCATGAACTATGACAGTTAGACAGTTAAAAAATTTATAGATGATGTATTACTGTTGCCGCGATAACAACAAATACAGAATAAAAAAAAAAACAATAAATCAAACATTGGGAGCTACCTTACACCAAAGTGACAGTATTTGGCGATTTTTATCGATAAGGGCACGGACCCGTTTATGCGCGAGTTCGACTCACACTCGGCAGATTTTGTTATTTAATATCATTCTAGCGTAGCATAGTTCTGACCGTACCGATTGCCACACGAAGATCCTGGTTTCGGTTTCATTACGGAATCCTGTCTTATCTGAATAATTTTGTGATTGTCTTTGTGTAGTACATTTTGTAACGTATTCAATCATTAGTTATCTGTGGGTTGCGTTCTTGGTCGTGAAACGTTGAAAATATTTGAAAAAGATATTAAGACGTAAGTATTTAAATGAAAATAACTAAGTATCATTTATTTACACTTACTTAATAGAGTTTACATGAAAACATAGTTACTATCGCGTGACGTCAATAGAACGATAGTAAGTAATGTAGGCTGGAACTAACAAAGCTTACTCTGTTTACTACTTATGCTTTACATAAGCGGCTCTACTTAATAACATAAAACGCATATCTAATGTATTTATTACTATGTTTAAGCAGTAAAGATAAAAGTACGTAATAATAAGTTGATTCAAAAGTATATGAACCATTAAACGTTTTTATTAATTTAATAACATAAAGAAAAATAATAAAATAATAGATAATTTATAACGTTCATTCAAATCCCCACACTAAGATTGTTCTTATGCCGTGGGCTTCAAGGATAAATACATACCACCCTGACCCAGAACAGAAATGTCGATTCAACAAACATCTGTTTGGCCGAAGATCAAACCCGGAACCCGATACGTGTTAGACCGATATGGTGGCTCCTCCGTCATGCGGATCGTTAAATTATAAAAATTAAAAATATATATAATTAAAAAATAGATAATACCTACTCGTATATTCATTGTTTCCTTGCATCTAGTTTCAAAATGCTTTATTTTAGTATTTTCAGGGCTGTCAAAGTACGGTCTTCGGGTCGCATACGACCCGCGACGTGTTATACTCGACATACGAATCGTGACGATCTTTTTTTCACCAGCCAGTTAAAGATGTTTAAAAAAATCATGTCCTTGTTTTAACCGTCCTCCAGCGATCTGTATTGGCCCGCGATGCCTCTGTCCACTAAAATCCATTGAAAGATCAATTGATGGATCTTTTTGCACTTTTATGTCCACTTTAATCCTCGATCCGTAATTTTATGCAAAGTGGATTTTTTGACGCTAACGCGTGTCCAAAGATCCATTACGAATAAAAACACACAGACATAACCTTATTTTGACCCAACCACGGCAGAAGGTGGGTAATGTTTTTCGAGCATATTTATGTAAGAATGTATGTATGTATGTATGTCCATTTCTTTGGCACGTCCTGCAGCCCAAACGCTTGACGGATTGAGCCAAAGGCTTGGCGGATTGTGTTGTATAACATATTATTAGAATGGTTTCACTTTGCAGAGAGACTTAAGCCATATAATTTAAAAAAACGACAATATCTAACTTGACGACCAAAAAAAAAATAACCACCCCACTACGCTACTGTTGATGACATAGCATGTTCATAAATTATAAAAAAATTGAAAATAGTTTGCCCGGAGATGTTGTTGCTAAACCCGGAGCCCCGATAAGTATAGTTCCAACCCGGAGACTCCGGGTCAAACCCGGAGAGGTGGCAGCGCTAGCTGTTGCGCGTGCCTAAGAAATGTATATACATACATACAAACTGTTTGTATGTATGTATATCCATACATACATACATGCGCTTGAAAAACATTACCCACCTTCTGACGTGGTCGAGTAAAAAGAAGGTTACGTCTGTGTGCTTTTATTCGTAATGGATCTTCGGACACGCGTGAGTGTCAAAAAATCCACTTTGCATAAAATCACGGATCGAGGAATAAAGTGGACATAAAAGTGCAAAAAGATCCATCAATGGATCTTTTCAATAGATTTTTGTGGACGGAGGCCCCGCGATCACATTTACATTTCTGGACAGCCCTACTCTATTTTATTTTTATTACTTAAAATATATATTTAGGTAGTTACTTATCTTCGTATAGGATAGTTATCTCATTATTTTAACTAGCCACGTTTCATAAAAACCGAACCGATCTGGTTCTATTCGGAATTTGTATTATACATAGATATTTGTTTATACCTAGATTAATTAATTAAGTAGGTTAATGATTTATTTTTATAATCAACTCTTGTAGTAAGTACTCTGCAGATATAAGGGTATTTCTGAAACCATTATTCAATCGCTTGATTATTTGATTTGCAGGTAAGTACTTTCTTTAGAAGAGTAGAACTATAATAAAGATAAGAATATTAATCAAAGGGAATTAAATGTTAAAGTTTTTATTAAGAATATTGTAGAAGGTACGATTTTGAATTATGCTTGTTATAAAATAAATATTTGTTATGTATATTCGCGTATTTTCACTTAACAGCTAGAGTTTAGTGGAATAAAGTAAAGCCTCTACCCATGTGAAATACAATTCCTTTTCCTATTACCAAAATACTTTTTTCTTTTTTTATAATGGCTCCGTAATGGAATTTCATTAAAAAAACTTTTCTGAAGGTTAATAATCATAGAATTGTGAGATTTCCACCAACTTTAACTTTTCTATGTAATGAAAAGCAGCATTAATTTCGTAGATATTCCGAGTAAAACGTCTTCCCCTTAACGGCCATGCGGTTGCACCATGACATCGCGCCAGCAGCCGCGTGGCCGGTGACTTTTGTCATCATGCGCGCTTTTCAAATATTGCACTGATAACGCGCATTTGTTCTCATTGGTTGCGCGGAGGGCGTGCTCGCCGCCGCCTGTATATATTCACCAAGTAGGTTAAACGCTCTAGCATTCCTAGCTCAGCGCCGCAACTGACGCTTACCTACCATAACTATTTAGCTAAGGTGTTTAGTCACCGGCTGTAATAACACACCCTCATACTAAGTCATAGTATTATTATTTTTATAACGGTAAGTTTTTGTTGTATTTTACCTATCAAAATAATGTTCATTTCCTTGTGCATCATTATGTTGCCGGTTGCCGAAACTTATTACGGTTAAATTATTGTTAATCGCGTAAATAATACATTATTAATTCATTATAGGATTGTCGAAATTTACTTGTTGATGTGCTGTTTTTCCCGGGGCTTTGTTTGATCGCTTTAATTAAAAATCGTTGAATGTTTAATTTTGTTGGGAAAATTTATTTCATTCGACGTGTTATTTAAACATGAATTTAAATTAATATTTAACTGAGTGGAATACAATGGGCATATTTGGATTCAAGCATCGGTAATGCTCTAGTTATTGTTTCCAAAATATAAACAAGTGATCACATTTGTAATAAATACCTACTCGCATTTATTTGTTTCAGATTTTGTCGTAGCTAAAATATTTAAAATGGCTTACCTTCAATCCATGCCTAAATCTGAAACTATTAAATTACGGGAGAAGCATATTGGGTAAGGAAATACTATTAAGTATTATTGTTTTTTGATTGATTTTCCTTTAATTTTACATCACACCAACATATTATAAACTCAATAATACATTTGTTTTCCTTCTAAGTTAACACTTAAATTAAAAAATTTAAATCTGCAGACTGCGTAGACCTCTGCAAAATTGCAAAATCTATTTGAAAAAGGCTAAAAGTAAGTTCTATTTCGCACGAGGACAGGCAATAGGCGGGGTTCTAACTCTATAAAACTTTTTCAGGGCTGCCTGCCAGTTATTTTTCCGTTCAACCCCACTGAAAATAGTTCGAGGAATCGCACAGTATATGTATGATGAAACTGGTGAACGCTACCTCGACTGCATCAACAATGTCGCCCATGGTTTGTATAACTAAATACAGTAATCTATACCATGTACAGATCTATTTCTGCCTAATAACAGGAGTGTTATGCATTGCTGGGTTGAAGGGCGTAGCACAAAATATATACTTACCCGAAGAATTCCAACTTAGTTCTTTTCGGTAGCAATGCATCTGTGGCTAACTTCAGGTAAGACTCTTATCTTATCTGGGATCGAGTACAGATGTCCATGGGCGGCAATGTCCACTTACTATCAAGTGGATTACATGATCGATTGCCACTTCCATAATGTAAAAAAATAGTGTAGAGATATAGGTATATGTCAGGTATCAGAAAATGAAAATTTTGTATATTATGTAAACTAGAAATGATGCGTTAAAAGGAATTATCTTGAAAGATCACCTTTACGTTTGATGCATCCGATAAAATCGCAAGCGTCAATTATGCCCGTATCTTCTGATGCGTACTGGATGTGTTAGATTACATTTATGATGTGATGCAGATGGATTTACAGTAGTTGATAGCATTTAGCGATTCAGGTTACTAAGGAGGAAATTTAGTATGTGTAACCAAGTTTTTGCGTCACACAGCAAAACCCCATAATGTAAAATCTAGCATTCTTCTTATTGAAATAAAATAAGGCCTTCGTCACTATTCTATAGATCCAGTCCCAAACGCAAATCTTTTTATCAGCCAGCGTGTGATTGTCTGATTGTGCTATTTATATTACAGTGGGACATTGTCACCCGCACGTGGTAGAAGCGGGAAGGAATCAGATGTCTCTGATATCAACCAACAATCGCTATCTGCATGATGAAATTGTCATTCTCGCTGAACGACTTGTCAAGACTCTACCTCAACCACTTTCAGTTTGTTTCTTTGTAAACTCAGGATCTGAGGCCAATGACCTTGCCCTAAGGTTGGCTAGGGTTCACACTAAGAATAAGGACGTTGTCACACTCGACCAGTGAGTACTTTTTATCTTATTTGTCAATGAACTATCAGGCGAATAGGTCGTACTGAATAAAGTGTGAAAGGCACGTGTGATAGCGGGCTCAGAAGACTTGCGTACATTGAGATAAGTACTTACATAACATTTGTTTTAAAAATCCCTTGGTAAACTTAACGGTGCAAACAATGTTATTGCTTTAAAAATAAACGCACGTTTACTTACGTTTACATAATAAATTGAGCCATGATAACTACGTATCGAAGACTCAAGATGTGATAAATATTACTTCCAATTAACTGTATTAACATGCTTTATTATATTGATACTGTTATTATTTCGTAAGTTATATGTTGCTCAACATTACGAGAAAGCCTATCTTATTTGTCGTAACGCCCGATGGATGGTGTGATGCTAGTGTGTTCGTTACTTCGAGTGTCTCGAAGTGTTTTAGGGTGCTCTAGCGCCTGTTTGTTCCAGCGCGTATCATGGACACCTTACGTCTATGATTGATATCTCGCCATACAAATTGAACCTACCAGGGGGGCCAGAGAAGCCAGATTGGGTTCATGTGGTGAGTCCCTGTTATACTCCTGGCCGCTCGCACCGCACGCTGTTTCAGGCGTAAATTATATTCAAAATATATAAATACATATATCTAAAAAACTATTGAACAATTAAATATGTTAGAGGAAAGTATTTTGTTGATACAGTAAGTTAATATGTTTTTTAAGTTATATATAAAGTTTACTATCTATATTCGTTTGAAGCCTAAGGCGTGTATATGCGAGCAGCGATATATTATGTAATAGAAAAGTTAGTTCTAGGTTTAATAAATAAATCGTTTAATTTAAAAAAATACAAAATATTTTTCCTTTAAAAAATACGAAATATAGTAAAAAATATCTATTGTATTGGATTTTCAAAACAACCACGTCGCAGCCGTGTCGAAATCTGAAATCGTATATTAAAATAAATATTATATACACGATATTTTATCATGTAACGTCATGTAAGTCTGCTCAGCAAACTAACTTGTTTTTTTACAAAAGAATCTTAAATATTTTTTCGATATCCAGGCGCCAGTACCCGATGTGTATAGAGGAAAGTACACATATCCGCAAGATTCTAAATCAGAAGAAGAGTTAGGGAAAATGTATGCGGATGAAGTTGGGAAAATCTGCAAGGAAGCTAAGGCAAAAAGTGGCGGAGTTTGCGCTTTCATAGCTGAGAGCTTGCAAAGTTGCGGGGGACAAATCATCCCTCCTGATGGATACCTGAAACGTGTTTTTGAGTAAGTTTCCATAAATTGAAGTATTGATCAGTTTAATATTAACGGTGCTACAGTAGCAATTTATGAACAACCTAGACATTTTATAGGTACCTACTAAAACCCATTGTATGCGAAACTTAACCATCTATACCTTATCCTTTACAGCATTCAACCTTGATAATTTTACTTTGTTTATCAGTAACTGAACTGAGGGAAACTCACAATTTAACTATATGTTTTTATAATATTTTATTGATTAGTTATTGACAGTTATTGAACATTGTCATTATCATTAGGTCATAACACCTTTTAAGATTGTCCATGAAACTATTAGTAGGTAAATGACAGGAAAATTAACACGTGAACTAATTATTGTTTATATATCTACTCGTAGGTATGTGTACCTACGTCCGTCGATTAGATCTGATTAATAGCCGTTTTTATAAACTAGAAGTAGTAGATATATGTGATTGCCTTCCACCTGACGGTAAGTTTTGCTAACGATTTACACTTGTAATCAACGACATAAAGAAGACAGACAGAACAAGAAGATAGAAGTAAAACTTCTGAAAAGTAGCTTACGAAATATTGAGATGGTTACCTATAGAGTAGAGGTTTATTATCTACGAACAATAGCATAAAGAAGAGGTTTAATGTAAAATACTGTGTAATGTATTCTATTTCATTCTATCGCCGATTTAAAGAAATAAACGCATAAATGTAGAGGACATTTATACGTTTACTTCTTTATCGTGAAACATTTTTGTTACACGGAGCTTCAAACCACGATGATTCTAACGAAGTTTCACTTGAACAACGATCCTATTTAAATTTGATCAAAGATGCGTCGCCACTTCCCAGGATTAAGATGATGTCGGCATAACATTAGTAACAAAATAACATGTATAAAATTTGATGTTTTGGAACAGTATCGTAGTTTTTTTAAACAAAATGTAAAATTAGATCACGGCATAGCATTTAATAAAAGGTAATTTATAAAGGCAATTATGTAGTATCGCCTTTCAATTTTAACCGCGAGTGGTTAGTTACCAACAATCTATTTAAATTGGATGCCGACCTTAGATTTGGCTGTTATTTGAGTTAAATCAGTCTTAAGGCTGTTAGTATAAATTATTTGAATTCCACATTATTCATTATTCCCATCCATACAAATGATACCTACTTCACATAGGTACAATTATGTATGTCTACAAGGAAAATAGTTAATTTGGACAATTGTATTGTATTGATAAATTGTTAATAAGGACTGGAATAATAGGTAATTTGCTTTATTTTTTCTAAATGTTAGATATTTCTTGAAAAAATATCAGGTGGCAGGACCAAAATACTTCGAACAGGAATCAGTGCCACATATATTTCTAGCGTGAAGCTGTTCTTGCGTTTTGCTAGTAGGGTCTGGATACCGGCTCACTTATGAGGCGACCATCTTACTCCTCCAGCGTAGCAACGCATCTGTGATGGACTTCAGATAGAACCCCTGTTCTATATGAAGGTGCTTACGAATGTCCATGGGCGGCAGTTACCACTTACTGTCAGGTGGACTGTTTGCCCGTTTTCTATTTTAATGTGATAAAAAAATAACCTTGTCAGTCTGTTTGTCTGTGTGTTTGAACTCGTATCATCCAAATTAATTAAATTGATATTTATTTTTTTATTTAATGTATCTATCAAACACTTACAATTTATAGTTATGTTACGTTTTATTACACGGGAGTGAAACTGCGGACATCAGCTACTTATAAATATTTCCAAAAATACCCTTGTAGTAACAAGATAAAAGCTGGATAGAGATAAAAATATTACTCTGCAAGAAATATTTTAAACACGCTTTCTACACTCATAACCCCACACTAGGATTTTCTCCTGTGTCGTGGGTGCCATGGACACACAAACACGAATACACAAACACCCAGACCCAGAACAGAAATCTAAACTCATCATTTATATTTCTGTCTGGCCGGGAATCGAACCCGGGACCCACTGCGCGTCAGATCGGTATGGTGACCG
Organism: Cecropterus toxeus; assembly: GCA_018249875.1. NCBI lineage: Eukaryota > Metazoa > Arthropoda > Insecta > Lepidoptera > Hesperiidae > Cecropterus > Cecropterus toxeus. Next base: position 38,498 of record DWNE01000053.1, read on the forward strand.
CTCTGCCACGCGGGTCGTCAAATATTGAATTAGTGAAATCGCTTACGTATCATTTAAATTTCGATCGTGAAACTGCGGTAACAATCGTGTTAAGAACTAAGTACAAGAAACAAAAAATCTTCCCTCTTTTCTGTTAGGTACTTACTCGTAAAAGCGAAATCTCATTTTGAGCTTACGTTAAATCTAACTTTAAAATCTGCCGTTTAAAAAGGAAATTGGGATTTAATCTTATTTTTTATTTGCGCTTTGTGATACTACTAATGAAAAAATATATTAGAAGTACCTACTTAGCCTTAATATATGACCAATTAACCTCAATACTAACTTCAAGTAAAATATAAGTTACACTTAACAATTGTAACATAACGTTTACTTCAGATATATAATACCTACTGTCGTATTTTTTTAAAACGCTTTCTACACTTATAACCTATCTAGGATTGATTCCTGTGTCGTGGACCCACAAAGACACAAACACCCACACCTAGAACAAAAATCTAGACTCATTAATCAAGTGTCGGTCTGGCTGGAAATCGAACCCGATATCCTCTGCGTTATGACCGCTCCACAGATAAAAACCTGTTATACTCGCCAAAGGAAATCCTATTGTTATTCTACGTGGGACAAAAATAATACTTGGCTTTTGTTTACAAAAGTCGAATTACATAGAGTTCTAACTTTCATCCACCTTAAAAATGTAAGCAACTCAATACTTATGTAATTCCTTTGCCTTTTTATAGGTATGTCCGAGAAGCGAATGGCGTGTGTATAGCTGATGAGGTACAAGTGGGCTTTGGAAGAGTGGGAACACACATGTGGGCGTTTGAGACCCAGGACGTAGTACCAGACATCGTGACCATGGGCAAGCCTATGGGCAACGGTCACCCGGTCGCTGCAGTTGTCACCACACCGGAGATAGCCAAAAGTTTTGCTGATACCGGCGTGGAGTACTTTAATACAGTAAGTATGTGGTACACGTTTTGATACAACATTTGTTTAAAGTAAATCGCATGGAGCTACAAAAGATAATAGTTTAGCCACAATTTAGCAATATTGTGGTTTGGCCAAACTTTTGTCGTAACCACGATCCAGGTAATTGTCAAAATATCGGCAAGAATTAAAAAAAAAAACGCATTTCATGAGTACTGCTTAAATATTAAAATTTATAAATTCCGCGATGATGTAAGTAAAATAGGTATGAATAAACTGCTTTCAGCAATGGCCACGCATTTGTAATACCTTTTGTATGAAGATTGATTTAAGTTTTTTAAGGATTATCATAATACGTTACAATACAACTTATTATGATAATTCTTACTTACAATTACTTACAATTCTTAATTACTAATTTACTTAATTTCTTACTTACTTATAGAAGATGATTTACATTATCATACATAGGTACGCTGGAAAAAAAATTACCCTCTTTGTGAAGTAGTCAGCAACCCGTACCACAAAATGTAATATTGTTATTCTTTAGGGATGTGAAAAAATAATCGATTATTTTATAAATCGATTATTTTCTTAGATTAATCGGTTTTTATAAATCGATTGGTTGACCATAAAAATCGATTTTTGCCGTAGCTTTGAATTACTAAAGAGATTATTTATTTCGTTGTTTCACGTACTTTCGATATTTTAACTGCTATGATAGACAAACTTGCAACGCTGTCTAGTGCCTATTACTTCTGGTGTTTTGCATAAAATATGTCAACTAAATGAACAAAAGTATTTGGGGGGTAACTTTAGAATAAAAAGCAATAAAAAATCGATTAAAAAATCGATTATTTCTTGTATAAATATCGATTTTTGGAAAATCGATTGTTTGATTAAAATGTAAAATCGATCAATATAAAATCGATTTTTGCCTAGCCAAATCACATGCCTATATTTTTTACTGACATTCCGTATTCTGTTGTGTAATATCTATAGCATGCTTGTTTGTCGTGAAGCGGTCTAATTGATTGTGTCACTGTGTTAGCGGAGTTTGATTAGTACACTGATAAAAGTCATAAATTATATTTCACTACTATATTTAAAACAAAACATTGGAAAAATTTATGATATAGATGCCTTTGAATACTTTAGCACTGAAACAGTAGTGTTATGTGATGCTCCTACCTCATAACTCGCTGAAGTTAAATAAAACTTTAACGTTATAATTAAAACACTTTTTTATTTTTATTTGGACTATTTATGGCTAAAACTATTTGGTTGACTAAATTATAGTTTTCCACGAGTTAAAAATATTGTTTGTACCATTATGGACATGTGATAAAATGTGATCAAATGGTATATGTGCTCTGAATTTTTAATGGAAATACATCGGGAGTGTACGAAGTCCTTTATTCACATCATTCGATATTCAAATTGTTATAAAATATGATGACAGGAACAGGAAGTTGCAGCGCATCACTGCCAATTTTCGAGTTTGGAACTTAGTATATGAACAAGTTTCATAAAACTTTTTTAATATATTTCAAAACTTAGTCTGCCAACTTTTAAGCATTTCGATTTACTTTATTTAGAATTTTTGGATAAGGACTTTATTTAGGATGTTTAGTCTTTGTTTAGTAGTTATGTTGTATCAATGCATCAGACTTTAATATTTCAAATATTTGTTAATTGGTATAAATAACATTTGTGTGTGTAGGAGAAGTTTCCTTTTTTCTCTTGTCATATTATTTCTATTAATGAAATACAATTTATGGATATGAAGTTAAGCATACAAAAATATCCTCCTATATAATTCACATAGTTTGCAAGATCGTGATTCGATCGTTTGTCTTTATAATTAGAACTCTTATATAAATCAAATTATAGTATGTATATTTCTTTGTAACTATGATTCAGGATATGTGAGTCACCATCTCTTATCAAATAGTGGAAGTTTACTGCTAGTTTTTACATAGGGTACCGAATTCATTCTCGCTCAATTAAATATCTAAATAGAGAGTTTCATCTGTTTTGAGTATGAATATTTATTTATCATACTTGCGCGACCGAAAATCCTTATATTTGATGATAAATATAAAACAAATTGATTATTTTCCTTTTATATATTCTTTGCATTGTTTTTAAGAAACTTTTTGTTTATTTACTTTCAGTACGGAGGAAACCCAGTCTCATGTGCGATAGCAAACGCTGTTCTCGACGTCATAGAAGAAGAGCGTCTGCTAGACCGTGCTGCGCGCGTTGGTCGCCACCTTATGTCACTATGCGAGAATTTGAAGCATAAACATCCACTTGTAGGAGACGTTAGGGGCAGGGGACTGTTTGTTGGTGTAGAACTCGTCACTGACAGAGACGCACGAACCCCTGCTACGGCTGAGGCGAAACATGTTGTCGATAGGTGAGATATTTGTTTTTAAATGCTATATAATTTATGGATAAAGGCACAGGACCAAAATGCTATGGTCAGTCAACTGATCCCTGACACTACCGTACATCACTTAAAAACCTGTCGATTCGGTTAAACTTCATTTTTAAGTATTAATAGCCGGGAATCATTAGAAGGTTAATTAAAAAAAAGTATGCCGAAGATTTAACTGTAATAATTTCTTTAAATATATTTGAATCTATAAAAACTTGTATGTACGTATATACCTATAAATTTTAAGTGTGATCCAAGGATATGAAGAAAAAGAACAGTTCTTTAAAATTTGGTTCTTATTTACAGACATTGACTCATATCACTTACACTTCTTTTTGTATTATAATATTCAATGATCACTTTCCTACTCGTACGTTTCATATTACTAATTAGGCAATCTATTTCAGAATGCGGGAGGAAAAGATTCTCATCAGTCGCGACGGACCAGACGCGAATGTTCTCAAATTCAAACCACCAATGGTCTTCACGACCCAGGACGCCGAGAGAGTCGTTGACACCCTGGATAGGGTGTTGGCTGAACTCGACGCCAATACGCGACCCATCACCAACCTTAAACTTGAGGTAAATACTTCCATACATCAGCTAATAGTGGAGACATCACGTCAACCTCTCTTAGCTAAAAAAATATACGTACCTACAAAGGTATCATCAACAACCCATTACACTCCACTTCACTTCGCTTCCACTTCATTCTCCATAAAATAAAATATTTCTATAATTATTTCCTGTCAAAGTGTAGCATATCTTGCCAAACAAGTCTCTGGTTTAGTCAAATGTAAGACAAGATCCTGGAGCTAGCTTTTTTTTCTCATGGTAAAAGCAATATTATTAGACAAATGCGTATTCTTCACACATAGTTGGTAGTAATAAAACGTTCAGGCATCTTAGAAAACAGTACTGAACATTTGACAGCGGCGGTGGTCACAGATGACCATAACAGTACTGCTAAATACCATAGAATATGTACCCAAGACCTTCTAGTCAGTGGCGTAGCGTGGGCTTACGCCGACCGCAAAAAAAAACGACAATATCTAACTTGACGATCAAAAACAAAACACGACAATATCTAACTTGACGACCAAAAAAAAAAACAAAAATATCTAACTTGATGACAAAAAAAGGTTGCCAAATCTGTTTTTTCCCCCCCCCAAACCTGTTTTCCCCGCCCCTCTACAAGTGCCCCACGGGGCGGCCCGCCCC
>DWNE01000054.1:0-43077 GCA_018249875.1 Cecropterus toxeus
TATTCGTGTTTGTGTGTCCATGGCACCCACGACACAGGAGAAAATTCTAGTGTGGGGCTATGAGTGTAGAAGGCGTGATATAAAGAATCATTTACAGAATCCACCTAGCATTCGAGATAAGATAATCCGTCCGGCGTTTTCAAGGTTTGAGATAAGTATCGTAATTGCTAGGTTTCAGTAGACTCAGAAAGCCGCGTCGTTGAAAAATCCAGATTGTACAAAATCCGCAATGCGATACTCCAGGTGTAACGCGTTGGCAGATAAAAAATAAAATGGCCGACTGACATTGACAGAGTGCGCGGGACACGGCGTCACCTCCTTTCATTGTGATCACCTCGTGAAGTGGAAGATATTTTAAGTGCTCTTTTAATATTCAAAAATAAAGACAAGGTTTTGTTGTCTGTTCTTAACAAACAACAAAAAGCCTCGCAGACAACAATAAAGACGATGGATGAAATTGTATTTTTAGGGATACTTTGTAAAATTGATTTTTTTGAGACAATGTTAAGTGTCGCGATGGCGCTGTAATCAAAGGACACAGAATAAGTACTTAAAGAAATATCCATAGCTGTATTGAGTGAATTTGTCTTGACTAGTTGGATTGACGAGTTAACTAATAATAAAAATAATAATAAATTAATTATCTACCAATGAACACCATTCTTAATACAGATAAGTAGACACTTACTATTGATTGTAAAGTACTTTTGTATTATGTGACAACTGGGATTGAGATATGAACTAGGACATATATAAAATAGCAAACAAAATGTAAAACAGGTAACGGTATGTTTAATAGAAATAAATATAGTATAGCTTATTCGAACGCCTCCGCCCGATTCAGTCTATAAAATATCTCTGTGCCAATTTTTAGCGAAGTCCTACCAGTAGTTATTGCGTGAAAGACGCACACACAAACTTTTGCATTAATAATATTATTAAGACTGCAATACAAATCATTCAATTATTCTTTTATTTTGATAAAACATAAGGTTACCTAAGAGGTAACGAACATAACTTATGTACTCGATTGAGACGACACGAAATTATTTTGTCATGTCAATGGCGAACACTATCATTAATCTTTCGTTCTCCATTACCCCAGGGCCATGAAACATTGCTTCAAGCGACAATCGAAAAACGCTTTGCGCCCAAACATTGAGCATTAAAAACAAACGCGTGAGTCAGATCTAATAAGATCAAAAAAAATCTCTACGTTGTTAACGCTAACCCAAGGGCCACAAAAATTCGCTTGGCGTAACTAGCGACAACGCAGAGCGAATTTCAGAAAATTACGTCACGGTTAATAAGGAAATTTCATGGCCTAATTTTTTTTTAGGTGAAGCTTGCAGCCCACCGATGCGACGGTAATTACTTACTGCCGGCTATGGACATCTATTAGCAACTTCATATAAAACAGGGGGTCTACCTGAATTCGTTCCCAGATGCGTTGCAAGCCCAAGGACTGATATGATCGCCTCATATACGTATAAATGAACTGGCAACTACACTTTAAACGAACCGAAAGAACTGCTTTGCGCTAGAAATAGGCATGGCGGTGGCACCTCCACGTTCGGACTACACATTTTTTTGCGATACGCTTGCGAATGACGCTTGAAAGGAATATTTCGTAGCTCTGGGATAAGCGTATAGTTCGTGGCCGAGCTGTTAAATTCCTCGTAAATAGACTCATAGCATTGAAACGTGGGAAAACCCAACACATAATATTTCCAGCCGAAAACATCAATAAGATGGAATTACTTCCACTATTCCGCTCCACGAGTGTTCTCGCCGTGATAAGCGAATCCAAAGATGTAGGGAGGCTGCGATATTCAACGTCTTTATCCTATATTCAATAAATGGTTCACTGAGTTCGAGAGGCGAATGCTCTATTCAGTTAAACTGTACCGACCAATGAAATTGTACAATTTTTAGATGCATTATATCGTAATTTTAGATTCTGGTAATGTTATGTCGGAATCCTTTAAGGCTCAGCGAAGACACCGGTTTGACATGCGAGGGGTTTTGGGATCAATCCTCTTCGGATTTAAACTAAGTCCTTTAGTTTCCCATACCTCGGTAGCTAGCCAAAGGTAACTCAGGTACGATTCGCTTATCTGTTGATAACAGATGTCTACGGGCTGCAATAGCCACTTGCAATCAGAAGGACCGTATGATCGTTTGCTACTTCTCTTGTATAAAATAGAAATGAATCATAAATATAACATTTCTCTTCAGTGTTCAGTTATGTTATTGTACGTGATTGCGTGTTAATGGCACCTACAACACAGGCGATTCTAGTATGGTGCTATAAATGTTGAAAACTATTATTATGAAGTATAAGAACCAATCCAATATAGTCACGTTGCGTGTTTAAATTGTTTAAGTAATGGGAACGGTGACTGCTTAAGCCTTCTTTTCAGTTTACTGCAAGCATTTCCTAAACCATGTATTTTTTTGTAAATGAAGCTATGGGAGCGGCGGCAGTCTATGTGGGATTTCTGCATTAAAACTCGGAACAACCGGAAGTTGCCGTCCTCGGCACTGCGAAGAGGACTCCGGGGTCTCCAAAGGAACACAACCGGAGTCCACTGAGCGCGTTGCCCCATTGGTCTGATCTTTACGACGGTATGCGACCACACATACCGCCGTCCTTCCCAGGGTCGCCTCGCCGGACGGTTCGAGATCTTGCCGCCCGCGATCCCTTAAAGCCCCTTTTAATCGCTTCTTACGACAAGAAGCGGATACTACTGCCCTATTCTAATCTCAGAACTACAGGGACGACAAATTCTTTACTTGTGTTATGTATTACAAATTAAAGTATTAAAACTAACCACATTTTTACATCGCCTATTCTATTGTTTTAAAGTATTAATCAGTCTATGTACAATATAAAGTTTCACGAACTAAACTAGGAAGTTAACGAACTTTGTTCCGCGAACTAAAACAGAGGAGCACGAACAAGTGCAGTCGGTATCGATGTCACAAAGAACGCTGTTTAAACTGAAAGTTATATTTTGATGGGATGCTAGGAACTGATTCTCGCGTTTTCTATTATTTACTTCGATACTCTTAACCGAACTTGGAAGTTTTTTTAGAATTTACGGGACAAAAACGGACAAAAACATAATACTAAGAATTCGCTTGCCGTCTGTCTGTCACCAGGCTGTATCTCATGAACCGTTATAGCTAAAATATTGAAATTTTCACAGAAGATTTATTTCTATTGCCGCTATAACAACAAATGTATATATTTGTTGTTACAAAATAACGTAACAACGTAGAAAAATATATATTTAACGTGAGTTTCCATACAACATACGTGTTTTTTGTAGTTATTATTGTCAAGAGTTTTGTATCTAACAAAACTCTTGACTCAGACTGGCACTTCATCGGTTTTTTATTTATTCATTCAAATTTAAATTTAGAACAATTTTCTTTTAACATTTCTGTGTAATAATGCAGTGTTAAGCCCCACTGCGTTTTGGACTGGAGGGTGTGGCAAGCATGACATATTTCAAAGAGTTCAAGTTCTCAAGGGTACCAATGTACCTGTGGCCGATCTCAGACAAGACTCCTTATCTGTTGTTCATAACAGATGTCCATGGGCGGCAGCGGCTACCATCAAATGGACTGCATGCTCGTTTCCAACTCATAATAAATATAAAAGTCTAAGCGCTAAATGATTTAATGAAAGAAGGCCTCAATGGCCTAATTCATTTGCAAACTACCGATAGAGTTGGAGCTTCGCCAAAAATGTGCAATTAAGTTTAACAGCGCGGTAGTAATGGATGCTACGTTAACTAACTCCTAGTAAAAATGAACCAATTTTGAAAAAAGAAATTAATAAAAAAATATGGAATTATATAAAAAGCACGTGAAATAATTAACCTTTCTGTTTCATAGAACGATTTTATTTTTATATTACAAATTTAGTGCCTACTTCTACATAAAAATGACTCACTTTTCGAACCTTTAATTAATATTATTGCATTATTCTAAAGTATTCAAGAAGCAAACGTGCATGCATTCAACCTAATGGTAAGAGACTCCTGTCGCCCATGGACATTTGCAATCAACCCTGAATAATATGGGTCTGACCAAGGTTGATCACAGATGCGCTGCTTCTACCGAGGACTATGTTAAAAACCTCGGATAGGACTCTCTTACTCCCTTCAGACCAAAACACGACAGCGCTTAACACTGGTTTTATCAGCAGAAATAGGTATGGCGGCTGAATCGAGCCAAAAAGGGTTCTACTACCTTCAAATTGACTACCTATTTTATGTTTGTACAATCTGTACTATCTAAACTTCTATACTAATATTATAAAACAGTAGAGTTTGTTTGGTTGAACGCGCTAATCTCAGGAAGTACTGGTTCGAATTGAAAAATTCTTTTTGTATAGTACATTTATTGAGGGAGGCTATAGGTTATATAACATATATGTTTGTTAGTTCTTTCTTATATAGTAGCGGGTGAAACCGCGTGGCACAGCTAGTACATTATAAAACCTGGAATCATGCAAGTGTTCACCTTTTTAATAACCGTTATAACCGTTGTAACCGTTGTAAACTACACTCATCCAAATTAGTAAGATTATCCGAGCAATCCCATCCAATACACAACATTTCGCTCCACTAGAATTAAATTTGGCAACAGATGAAATCCGTTCCCCAAGTAGGCACCACAAAACCAAGACCACAATTAGACCGGCGCGTAGCTCCAGCGCACTCGTACACTTAATTTGCAAGTTCTGGCGATACTCCAGCCCTATCAGGAGTTTGCAAATGAATAGCACTAATAAGATTCTTAAACGTATAAACTTCACAAGGAAATGTTTTATGTTTCCAAGTACCGTGTGTGTTGCAGAATAAATTTTCGGTACGTCGCCGCAAATTGCTCTACAATTTTCGAATGTAGTGTAATTTAAATTGAGTTCTATGTGTTTTAAAACTAACTAGTATATTTTAAGATCACGTTTTTTTTAATATTAAGTTGAAATTTATGACGCAAACAAATATATAAATACAAAATTACTACTACTTCCTAGTAAAAAATATACTACATGTAGTCCTAGTCGCCTTCAAATTTGTTGTCACACTTTACAACTTGTATTTATTTTTGATACCTATTATTAAACAGACTATCACTTACATAGCGGATAATTTATTGATAGGTTTAATTATAAAAGAAAAAAATAATTATCATTGAATGTCTGTCTGAATTTTTCCTTGATACTTCGATGTAAATGTTAGCTTATACCAACAATCGAAAATGTTTATATAACCAACATTCATCTCATCGATAAACACTCACACGCACACAATCAATCAATACGCAATAAGCAAGTAATTACGTACGTACAATAATAAGTATTATCACTGCTTTACGGTGAAGGAAAACATCGTGAAATAGCTAAGAATTCTTAAAAAAAATCTCCAAGGTGCGTCAATTTTACCAATTCGCGCTTGACCAGCGCGGTGGACTATGGCCTAAACCTCGCTTATTCAGAAAGGAGACCCATGCCCAGCAGTGACACAATAAAGGGTTGACGACTATAATGATCAAATGCAAAGTACGAAATATATGTCATGGATAACAGACGTACATTAATTTAATAGTAAGCAACTCAACTTGACGATGCTAGATTCGTCCGTCCGGATAATAAACCGGATGTGAGGGTCCGGGTAAGATACGACCGTATTTCTACATTACCCTGATTTTATCGACGCGTAAAATGCAAATAAAATAAAACCTTTTAAGTGCCGGCGTCTTCTGACCTGCTAAAGTACATACCATCCAAGTTTTCGACTAGTTTCGAATGAACATCTGTACCCTTATTACTAGTACTACTCAAAAATACCATTATTCACATTTCTGATAGTCATAGTCACGTTTTTTTATTCGATTGTAGTAGTAAATTACAACAAAATACAAAAAACTGGTTCACGCTAAAAATTGCGGCTGTGGTACCGCCCCGGTCGAACTACACTGGTTCTACCACCTGGCTGGCTGACTTAACTTAAAATATAACACAGTGTGACAGATAAGATTCAAATCGTACCTTGGCTAAAGATGCGTTGCCGTTGTTACCCCTGAGGACTAAATTGGAACGCCTCGTATAAGTATCTGGAGGCACGGCAGTGCCCCCGCCAAGTTTAGTAAGAAAACGGCACAGCCGTACCATCCTTTTCTCGAAGCAATTCAGGCCAATTTCGATCTAATTTGTTGATAAACCAAGAAGCCTGAATTTTTATCTCCCTTACACTTCAAACGAGAAAACAACAGCGCTTAACACTCCTGACATGAAACAGAAATAGATATGTTGGTGGTGTCTTCAGTTTCGAACCACAAAGGGTTGTATTTTTATTGCTCATACATCACCATCGCGATGTCTTTGTATTTTATATTACACTCGTAAAACTACTTTCGCGAACTGTTTCGGGTATTGCGAGCTATAAAAAGTTATACTACTAGCGTGGGACTGTTAATTATACGAGAACCACGACAGGTTTTTTTATAATTTGGAAGTAGTATACGAGCATGCAGTCCGCCTCAGTAAGTGGTCACTGCCGTCCGTGGACATGTGTAAGCAACTCAAATAAGTCTATTTTCTCTCAAATAAGTATAATTCCTTTATTCATTTATTAGGTCTGAAGGGTGTAGATCCTTCAGACCAGAACGCAGCAGACTATAACACTACTATTATTGGATATAAATAAGTGTAGCGGTGGTGCTCCCGTGTCGAACCACTAAAAGCTTCTAGTACCTTCAAAATGTATTATGCAAAAGAAACAAATACTTATGTTCTTATTCAGGAAGTGGGCCTGATTGAATGAGGTGTGGTTTCAACAGCTTCATTGCGCTACAGCCTATATTTTATACTTATCGAGTATGAAATTTAATCCCTTAAATCACAAAGTGAATTTCTTATTCTCGACGTTTACAACCCTTTCTCTGTAAGCACGCCTAACTTATTTCTCCCGCCAATTTACCCACGCACTGTCTTTATTGCTAATTAAATATATCAGGCGCCTAAATAAATTAATAAGTAAAACAAGATAATTTAACATGTAGAGTATACCTAAAGGTTTATTTCGTGGTAAGCATAGACGTAAAGATTTAGCTGCTTCGTTTATTTAATATTCGATACTGTACCTATTATACATTTGATTATTAATTGTTAAATTAATAGTTCAGAATAAATATGGGAGACAAAGGTACACAGATTCGGTTGGCTCAGCCTTGTAGAAATGGGAGAAGATCGAGGGGGGAAAGGAGCAAATTTGGGTCTACTGTTGGTCGCCCCATATATTGGTAGATCGATTGAGTTGGTGGATCTTCGGGAACTTCGAGTAACTAGCTGTCAAGAAGTATCATTATAGTAATTGTGACCAGCAAGTTGAATGTACTTAAAAGTCTTATTAATATCAAAGACAAACTGAAAAGTATATAGATAAATAATAATAAAAGAAGGGAAGATAAAATAAAACAGGAAGAAGTTAAAGTTATATTTATTTCAGTACTTCCACAGAAAATAGTCATTACCCGTTTATAGACACGACATCATTACCAAAGTCATTCCCTCACCTCGTTTACCCGTCAATACCAGAAAACACAAAGTTAATTAACCGAACTTTACTACCTCAACACTCAAACTTCGCAGAAACTTAGATAAATCTTGATTCAATAAACTTCTCAAGTCGGATCGAGTCATCTTGATCGTTATCATAATATTGAACGAATAATATAATATGAAAATTACGATCAATTTTTGAAAAATGATATTATAAAATATTTTTCTCTAAGTTAAGATGACAGAACTAGTACAATTGGTATCACTGTAACACTTGCTTTTAACGTGGAGCAGTTTATGAACTTAGTGGGAAGTATGTCGATAACAGCTAACTCAAATACGAGGCGCATCCGTGATTGAGATGTTAGAGATATACAGTTAGTGTGTAAACGGCAGTGATTACCAGCATTTGACGCATTTTGTTAATATATTTTACTACTTTTTTAATATACTTTAATTAAAAAAAGATACTTGGAGAATTCCTGTCCAGAATTAAAAATAATAAAGAAAACTTAATATATATGAGATAACTATACCCACATCTACGAATATTATTAGACCCGCCATTAAGCTAGCTCGTTAAAGTCAATTAGCGTAAAATCCTTTTCCTACCACATATTAATTTTACGACGAATTTCCGGGCTAATAAAATATTATAGATCTATTACTTAAATGGGTACATAACTTACTTGTGATTTCATATTAGGGTAGTCATTAGTTTATCCAAATGTTATACATAGAGTCTAATTATTCATGTATTGTGACAAGTTTACGCGTATTACTCAGTTAGAAACTTGGAAACAACAATCTTGAACGACGCGAACATGTTCTGCAAGCTCTCCGAGTATCTTCAAGGATAATATTTCATACTAATGTAAAAAGTTTATTATGTACAAGTGTGCATTTCTTCATTGTTATGGAGTAGCAAAGGTGCAAGGAGTTTGCTTAAATTTAAGTTATTTAAGATAAATGACGTAACTATGTTACTTATACATAAACAAAACTGCGAACGATTTGTCCGTTATTCCGTGAGTAGATTTTGGCAGTCGCGTCCACCCTTGTTTTGATGTAATGAGCCACTGATCGCACGTGAGATTGATCAAAATTAGGAGAGAAACATCTTTTACTAAATTTAATCTTCTTTAAATTTTCTAATTCAATTTTCTTACAATGTTATGAGGTTTCTTGCTAAAAAACATATATGATATTAACCCATGAGGAGAGCGGGCGTATGACTTCAACACTGCAAATACATTGGTAACCTACTAATGATAAGGGACCTCCCATAAATAAGAAGTAGGTGCGCTAAGTTGGCCATAGGGTAGAAGTAAAATAAGGTAAGCTATAATGCATGGGTATTATTTGGAGTTATGGGTATAATTAACAGGATTATATAATTATAGGTAATTCACTTGATTTGATTTTTTTTCGTGCTGTCTTGTACGACAGACCTTAAGTTGTAGAAACTTAAGACCTTTCATTTCTATATGTAAGTTTTACAAAATTATGTAAAATGTACCTATACATTTAGTTACAAACATTGCAAGTTAAATGAAACCTTTTAAAACTAGATAATAGTACTCAATGTCACAACAGTTATATTCAGACGAACTGAACAAATCTAAAAACAATTTTATTTAGACTCCACGTACTATTTTCAATTGATAGAACTCCCTAACAAATACTTAAGACAGGTGTACATATTCACAACCTTTCCCAACCAAAAATAATTTCACCTTCCACACTATGTCTTAAAGCATTATGCCTGTACAACTTGGAAAGAACAATCTTGAGCGTTGAAACGTCCCAACGGCTCTCGTATACCACGTCCGCTGCATGATAAACTATTTACCAAGTTTCTCGTTTCCCACGCTTGCTAGTTTCATAGTTGTTTCGAACAACTTTCCTAGACTGTTTCTAGATTCATTTCAAGACGCGTGCATATTTGTGTAGGAAATGAAACGATGTCTGAATATGATATACGGATATAGGCAAACAGTTACTATAACCCTATTTCCTGTAGTCTCGGCATCTCGTGAGAACGGCTGGACCGATTCCGTCAATTGTTTTTTGTTGCGTTTATTATTATCAGAAGTGAGTAGCGCGGTAAATTAAAGAAATCAGAACACCTAGCCCGCATTAACAATATAATATTTTATAATGTCACTTTATGACGTTCGAAATTAATAGTTAAGACAGGATAAAGTCTATCGGGTCAGCCAGCTCACAATTAAAAAACAAAAACAAATTTTATTATTGATGTGAAGATAAATTATTTATTCATTTGTTGAATTCCAAAGAGTTTTGAATTGCGAATAGAGTTTACATAAGTTGAAGTCGCTACAACGGGTGAAGATAATATTTATATTAAGGAAGGCATATCTATAGCAAAATACTTACTAATAGTGTATTGTACATATACCATCGACCAAATAGAATTGTGCAATAAGGTAAATACATATATAATATTCATATATAATATAATAATATTCTTTGTTTTTGTTATTAAAGTTTCAGCAATAAAATTCTTAGAATCAGATTTTAAGACTCTTATAAATATAATTTAAAAAAAATGTGATCAGTCTATGCATAAGATATAATCTCAAGAACTAAAAAAGAAAGTTCAAAAACTTAGTTATCCGCGAACTGAAACAGAGCAATACGAACAAATGCAGTCAGTATCGCTGTCACAAAGAACGCTTGAATTGAAAGTTATACTCGTAGTTTGATGGGATGCAAGAGACTGACGATTCCCGCATCTAACTTTCTTCGCAAACTCGTTACCAAACTGGGAGGTTTTATTTATGCATTCAAATCTAAAGGAGGTAGAACACAATATGTTTCACTTCCGTGGCACTGCTACTATATCTGACTAGTAATTGCATTGTTAAACAGTGAAATGAAATGAAATGTCATTTTTCCAAGCCTACGGCGCGCTTACAAATTGTCAATTATAACATTTTTTCTTACTGTACCATCTGATCGAAACACGATTCCAACTAAGAAGTTCCGGCAAGGAACTCAGCGGGTTTGTTTTTCTTTTGTATAACTTTGTTTTTTTTTACCATCTTGTTTTTTACATGAGTTATACAAGGTAGCCCTAGCTGCTGCGTTCTAGTTTTAAGTGTGTAGTAAGGAACATAGCAAGGAATACATATTTAATCGAGGCGTTCCAACTTAGTCCACGGAGGAGCTAACCTCAAGTAAGTCTTTTATCTCATCTGGGGATTGATTACGAATGTGCATGGGCGTCAGTGACCGTTTACCATCAGGTAGACTGCACTTTTGTATGTCACTTGTATGTTATAAATACATGGGAAGTTAAAGCCTCATTCTTAAAGATTATTATTTTACATCAACATACCAATGTTTCAACGTTTGCCCTAAATTCATACCTGAAACAAAAGTAATATTAACATTAGTATAAAATAAACGAATAATATAATAAAAATAAATAATATATAAGTCAAACACTCAAACAAAAAGACAACTAAAAAAACAAAAACAAAAGAAAAAGGTTAGAACAACGATATAGATTTATAAATTAATCGTTTAGGTCAGTTGAGCTCACTTTTCAGCTCAACTTTCGGATTATTATTATTTTGTGTAAACAACTGTTACAGAGCCTTGTAGCAGCGGTCGTAGTTATGACGGTGGTCAGGCCGTTCCGAGTAACAAATAGCTCAAATTATTGGTGCGGTTTGACGAACAATTCAAACGCCTCTATTAAGTATTGTTACCAATCGTGGTTAACAGTTTGATAGATGTTGGAACAAATCTTTGTTTATGGGGGCTACCAAAAATATTTGTATCATTTAATCTTCCATACATCTGAACGTATCGCTAGATGATTTTAAATATTTATTCAAATTTGTCTTTATTTAATACTAGAATATTCGCGCTGCTCCACTCGCTTCGCCAATAATTAGTATACTAACCCATATACTTTCCCAGGTTTCTCGTGAAAACTAACAAACACACATACATCTTCATAAACTTTCGCATTTATAATGTATGTAAACTTCTTTTTTATTATTAAAGTACTTTATTCAACAACAGATAAACGCATCTATACCTAAAAATGTACAAATTATTGTTAACTAAAGAAACAACTACAGAAAAAAGAAGACATTAAAAAAAACTGCTATCATTGAAAACGGATTTGAGATAAGTCATTAAATTCAATATACCAAGATGTTTTTAACTATGTGGAATATCTGTTTAAGTAGTACTGAAGCCGACGAT
Organism: Cecropterus toxeus; assembly: GCA_018249875.1. Lineage (NCBI taxonomy): Eukaryota > Metazoa > Arthropoda > Insecta > Lepidoptera > Hesperiidae > Cecropterus > Cecropterus toxeus. The sequence goes on from DWNE01000054.1 coordinate 11,825, forward strand.
GTTTCAAGTCAATTCAGAACTTTCCGGTAGTTCTTTAGACCGGAAATTAATAATTAACGCTCTTGGCTTCTACACCGGTAAACACTCAAAGTTACTCCGGCAACTTCATTCACTTTGCTTACACGCCGACGACTTATAATCATAAAGACCTTTCTTTCACGCGGTTTCACACCCGCAAGCGTTTTCTACCCGCATGCGTGAATTGGTCTGCTGCATTCGCTTTACGACCCGCGCTTGGCACGCATGGCAGGACCCGTGTGGCAGAGTGTTCACCATTCCGATTCGATCTCTAACCAAACAGACATCTAAACGATGAGAATATTTTTTTTTGGATCTGGGTTTTTGTGTATTCGTCTTAGTATGGTACATGGTACCCAGGATACCGGAGAAAATCCTAGTGTGGGGCTATGAGTATATATTATGTATAACGACATAATGCAAGTAGCGTACATAAGGATCAGCTCGACACGCGAACGCAAACCCGCGTAACAGAAAAAAATGGCCTAATAACAAATCAAATTGATCTATATACACACTTACATACATACATACATACCTGATAATCGAAGAGTACGGTTATGTATGTATGTACGAGTAATTAAAAAACGTCTAACTTTTTGTAAAGTTAACTACCACGTATTAATACCATTTACCCAATTTTATGACTGATAGTAGCTACATATATCTTAACAAAAATGAATTGTCGGAACATATGTTGTAATTGTTTGCAAAAAAGGAGATATATATATTTTTAAGAAGTTTTTGTCATGGCATCAAATCAAAACTAATTAAACTTATTGAGTGAATTGATTTTAAATGTATAGTCCATATCTTAAAGTATCATTTAAAATCCATGTCCTGTATCAAAAATTATTACGATTTATCTATATTACGTTTTGTTAAACGCGGATGAAACCGTAAGTCACAGGAACGAATAATAATTCTGTCTAACTAATTAATTTAAAAGGGTTATCAATTTGATTAACGCTTTGAAAGCTTTTATTTACTCTACATTATCTAAAATAAAATTTCCTTTATTTGCACAGAAATCATTCATATCCGGCAAAATCCGCTTCTGCTTTTAAAACTTTTCCCAATTTACCCACTGGGGCAAAACAGAGCAAAGCGATTCCATTCAACTTAGACTTTTACTTTTACGATAAGCGTCCCGATTGATTTTAACTTTACAGATAAACTTTTAAAAGACATAAGTCGAGAAACAAAACCTAACCGAAACCGGCGCTGAGTGACCTATTTCCGACGAATGAGCGGAAATTAAAGTTAGTTCAGAATGAATTATTCAAACTGTGGTTCTTGCTGGATTGTTTGCGAGCGAAATGGATGGACGTCAATAATGTCGGAATTTGTAAGGCTTTAGGGATGACAGGACGAATTCAATAGAAAATGATTCTCGGATCCTTAGGGAATAGAATTGTCATCTAAATTATTTTAAGAAAATAGAAGTCTGAATAAAACTGTCAATTAATAGTGACATTGATAATCTGAAAAGGACTTTTTAAACAATTTAAATAGTTTGGATGCTGCTTGAAGATATCTTGCATTAAATGCTCGTTTAAATCTTCTCTATGCGTCTAACAGCATCCCGTAATATAAAATGTAAGTTATAGGCAGATATAGAAACATTAAGCATTTTGTTAATTTTAACACATATTGGCTAACCTAAAATTTTTGTTATGGAAGGTGGCTTGATATTAAAGACGGTGAAGACTGAAAAGGAAGTCCAACTACTTCCAAAAAAAGTTACGTTCTGAAAGTTGGCGTGCGGCATGGCCATGGTAGGTATCTTTCAACTTTAGAAGGGCTTGAGTTCTATTTCTATAATTCCACCGCCTGCTTGAGGTAAGGATGTCTAAAAACATTTTTAATTAAGAGAGACTTAAACCTCTTTTTTAAGGATTTGAATTAGGAAACGAATGTGCAGTGCTAAGTGGTACACTTTCCTTATGGTCCTGTAATCAACTACAAATATATTCACGAAGCCTACCTAAATCGGCCACAGAATACTTCAATATCCTTGAGCGAAAATCAAACCATACTTATGTGAAATATATAACATTTTATGGCGTACACCTTAGGTAACGCCAAGTTTTAGTCCCGCGGAAAGATTCCTAGTTTATTGGGAAACAGCACACGCGCCATTTTATTATCGCAGCGAAATTGCTTTCGGAACAAAGGACGAACACCGGGTGGCAACTAGTTTTTTATATATTGCTCAATACGTGACCGTAGTCGCCTAAATAATATCGGTGTACCAGAGTTTTGGTGACAGGTAAAATAAAAACTGAAGTGAAATAGGCGTAACGTTCTGAGATCGATAAATCATAGAATCTGGGAAAGGACCTTTTTTAACCAAAAGCAATCGACTGTTTTATTCAATACTAAGCAATTAATCGACAACAACGAACAACAATAATAGACTTTCCATCTCAAAAACACGAAAATCAACATAAGGTTTTTTCTGTTGTAATCATTTTTTTTTAAGTACCTACTCGTGTCGATAAAAATTTAGGGAGGTAGGAAGGTTGTCCTCCCGATACACTTTTAATCTATTTTTTCAAAAATAATAAAAAATCGGTCAAATCGGTCGGACTCGCGCACAAACAGTTCCGTACCATTATCTTTAAAAACTGCAAAAAAATCACGTTTGCTGTATGGGAGCCCGATAATGTATATCCGTTGTAAAGCAACGGATATACATTATCCGTGAAAATTTCAACTATCTAGCTATCACGGTTTATGAGATACACCCTGGTGACAGAAAGACAGACAGACGGCTAGACGGACGGACTGAAAGCAGAGTTTAGTAATAGGATTCCGTTTTTACTCTTTGAGTTCGGTACCCTAAAAAATATATTTTAGAGAAATCGATTACATAAAATCTTGTGATGTGATTGATGTTCTTGTGAATGGATTTCACAGACATCCGCTCAAATCGATGTAAAAATCTATCCATTTCTGGATAAACCCTGTCCGCCGTCCCTATGACAAGAAAGACTGTCGCCGACTGGGTACGTGAATAAAATATGTAATTTCCAATTACTATTCGGAACAATAAAAGTGTAAAGTCAACGGATATTGAGCTTTTATTTTATTTTGCGTAAAGGATGAAATTTAAGTACTTCCTTAGTATTTAATCTTATTTGCGTTTTAGGAACGTTGTGCAACGTTAGCAGTGATGGCTGAAGAGATATACAGGGTGTAAATGACAGCGGACTGAAAACTTCAATGGTAGATTTGTGACACTAAATAAACATAAAATAACTCATCAATTTTCCTCGGAAATTATTGGTTCCCGAGTTCGTCATTTTTGAGCGCGCAATGTATTGTGAACAACGCGCGAAGTCATTGACCGAACGTCGAACAGCTGATAGCGAATTCATTACATTATTTTAACCTATTGCTGGTTTTCGTGAAAATCAATAATATGAGTGTTTTTTTAATATTCATGTTGCATTGTGCAGTAGTATTGAAATACTACCAAAATCTGTAAAAAAATGCATAAAAAATTGGAAAAACCGAGAAAAAAGCGATGAAAAATTCCAACGTCATAAGCACCAGAATCGTGTCAGGAATCCATATTTTTAATATTCGGTACGCTGTCATTTACACCCGGTATGTGATATATCCACCTATTTCAGCGAAATCCAAGCAGTAGTTATGACATGAAGGTGTATTAACATAATATATACATTACAAACTTTAGTTTTTATGATTTTATAAAATTAAATAATTTTAATAAATATGTCACATATATATAATACTCTAATTTGTTTCAGAAGGAGACTGTTAAAAAATTCATTGAATTAGCCAATCAACGCTTCGAATTTGAGTAAGTATATTTTTTATTTAAATTCTTATATTATTCATCTACCACTACTTTATGGCAAGGATTACATAAGTTAATTGAAAACTAGCAATATGACATGTACATAGGATGCGTGTTTTTGTATCTTAATTTACACAGTTCCGAGCAAATACATTTCACTTAAAAGACTGACATCTCAATGATGCATTTAGATTTCTGTTCTGCTGTTTGTGTTTTCGTCCTTATGTATGTCGATGGGACCTACGACACACTCAAACATCTGATTTGAGACATTACAATTTATATTAAGGTATCAGGTCCAGTCCCCGTTAGTAATTTGAACATGTTACACAGGGGTAGACGTGGCAACTGGTCTTTAGGCATCATATTCGCCAGGTGGTAGAACCAATGTAGTTCGACCGGGGAAGTGACACCGCCACACCTATTTCTATCGTGAAGCAGCTCTTGCGTTGCGGTGGAAGGATGTGGTTGCCGACTCACTTTTATATGAGGCGATCATCTCAGTCCTCAGAAGTAGCAACGCATCTGTGGTCGACTTCAGATAGAACCCCTCTATATGAAGTTGCTTACAGGTGTCCATGGGCGGTATTGGCCACTTACCATCGGGTGGGCTGCTTGCTCGTTTGCTACTTCATATTTATAAAAAAATATATACAGTTTTCATTAGCATTTTAAATACAGAGAGGTAGAATGTAGATGTTAGCAGTTGATTTGTCGGTCGCATCGTATATAATCGTGGTGATACGTTATATAAAGTTGTAATGTGCTGGCAGGTCGTGGGACGACGCGCCCGCGGCGGCGCCGGCGCTGCAGCTGTCGGAGCCCAGCCGTATGTATACATTATTGGCTATTGGCCTTACTTTATCTTCATTACGTAGAATGTTTTTTGGGTCTTTGGAAAAAAGAGTGTAATGTTTATAAACTTGATATCATAACATTGGTCGGTATATGTTGTAGGTTTTTTCAATAAGTTAATGATTTTAAAAAATCGTCATTCGTAGAACGATCACTGTTAGCATCTAATACATTGTTAAGTTTATCTAACTAGTTTTAGTTTTGACCAGTATACGATTAGTTTCTATTTTATTAATTTAATCTGTTTTATTTTTTATTAATTACGAAAGTAATGGTATTACCTACAAGTTAATTTATGAAAAAAAAACAAATTAATAATAATGACATAACTCGGGGAAAAGATATTTTCAATATAATTTATATTAAAATAATGAATGATTGAATGTAATTCGGAGGAAAACAACACATAATAAATAATGAATTGGATAAAGCGTGTGATTGGTCCAGCGTGGGAGAGCGCGGAGGCGGGCGGCAGCGGCGCGGGCGCGTGCGGCGGCGAGTGCTGGGCCAACTTCGCCGAGCCCTTCGACACGCCGCCCTTCTGGCCCTACGACGCGCCCGGTAACGCCCGGCACCACCGGACCAGACCGACCTCGTTACATATCACTCATTTACACTTCTACATATTTGAGATATGCACACCAGACACCCACACACACACGCACGCACGCATGCACGCAAGCAAGTACGCACGCACGCACGCGCTCACACACACACACACACACACACACACACACACACACACGCACACACACACACACACACACGCGCGCGCGCGCGAATCTCATGTCCCAGAAGAAACCTCAGCGGCCGGCGATTCTCCTGTCCCGCCTAAAACCTGAGGGATTACGGGGGCGGCTGAAAAACAGCGCCACTCGAATCACTGATTCCGTGTCGGCAAGGCTGAGTCGATTCCTTTTTAAAGATTTAAAGATTTATTTCTAAGCAAGTAACACTTTTACAATTGATATTGTCGTAAATAGCGGCAATAGTGTAAACTGTGTCGCCACTATTTACGCCCGCCTCGGAGTACAGACTTAGAATTAAAGAAAATATAAAATTGTAGGAACATTTATAAAATACAATTAAGAATAAAAGTTAAATGCATCTTATATCTTTGATAAACTTCAACGCAGTTGTGGTGTACGTGTGTTATGTGTATTTTGTAAGTATGTGTGGATGTGTATGTGTGGATATGTATATGTGGATGTATGTGTGTGTATGTGGGTGTGTGTAAGTGTGTGTGTGCGTCGCATAACTAGTAGTTAGAAATAAGAGACTCAGTCTCATCATAAGATAAGTTTTGCAAAAAATCCGATAATTTTGATTTGCATTCCCCATACCTAAGTGGGTATAATTGTAGGATTTTGTTAACTTTATTATATACAACAGTTGCAAGATAGTCAAAGTGACGCCTTGTCAGAGCACTACTGCATCTGCTAGTATTGAATATGTTAACAGCCCGTCGTGAACTACCTTTAGTTTGAACATAAGGAGCACTTAGATGTTTACGCAGTAAAATCCATTCATCCATTTTGCCATGTCCATTGTAAATTTACATGTATCTGCTATCTGGGTAATTTAAGCTGTTCTGGCAATAAACGTTTTTATTATTATTATTAATAATAATTCGAGACTGATTTAAAAAACGAACATAATATTTGTCCCTTTTCTAAATCTTTTTTAATGCACTAGACGATAGACTACATTATTAGAAAAAATATAAGGAATTTAATTTACTAAATTATTAACTTCAGTTGCTTTCGTTCTCCTATGCGATCTAAAAGATAAAATTTATGATCAAATGTGCAATAATCCATCTGAGGTCAACCGGATTTAAAAATAATCAAGTTTGAAAGAATTTAGAATCCTACATTAATTCGGTAATAAATGCGTTACTTTCTCGGACTATTAATTTTGAACGCCACAAATAAGTTCTCCAGAGCCGAAACGCAGAGAACTCTTCCAAAATAAAAAAAATATTTCATGTTTCTTCTAAAACTTTCATTGTTATAACTAAAGCATGTACAAAATGAATAAAAAAAAACAGATACTTTTCCCGACATGATTTTTTCATCGATAACGACGATAACATTTTAATTCCGTCTTTAAATCACACGATAATATCATAATTCTGATAATAAACATATACACGAAAAACATGTTAATTAGTAAAAGTTAGGAACGAAATTATGCCTCTATTCATATTTTAAGCACTTCATTTCAAAGTCAATTATATTACTTTCAAATTAATAAACTATAAATAATGAAGTCGTTCAAGATCGCCTATGCATGATCTATTCTTTACGGCTGTTGTAGACGATTATTAAAAATGAACATTATCAGAATATTAAAGTTTAAGACGCTGGCCTCGTCTATATTGTTAATGTGTATCCACAATAATGGTAATATCCTCGCAGATCCAAACCGCCAACCGGAGCTGGAGCGCGGGCTGGAGCGCATGCAGCTGGAAGACGACGCGTCCGAGGAACTCGCCAACAACCTGCGAACCGCCATGAGCTCCATGACGCCCGACGTCATCGCCAACATCGTCAACGCCAACCTCGCGCTCGACGACGCCGAGAGATGACTCCGCCCCCCGCCCCGCCCCCGCGCCAGGCCCCGCCCCGCGACACGCTCCAGGCCACGCCCCCGGACACGACCCGCCGCCGGACGGATCGTACGTGCGGCCGCGTACGTACGGTTTCCTGATTAGGAATTCCGAGTTCCCACTAGGTCTCCGGACCCAAATGCAAGTCTCGTATCAAATATTTCGTATGAAACAATATCTTGATCGATACAACTCAGCGGTGCGGGTTGGAAGAACGGAAATCCGAACGACCGTCATCCCGCAGCGATTGCATACTTTTTTGAGACCCACGGAATTCTGAATTGGAATTCCTAATATTAAATCGGCCGAACTAAATCGTTGGATGTTCCCACACAATTCTTGTGAAATCTTGTGGTCAGCCCACAGCTGGGCACGAGTCTCCTCTTAATGTGAGGAGACTCTCTTAATGTCTTAGACTATCCACCGCGCTGGCCAAGTGAAAATTGTTAGGCTTTACACACTTTTTATATAACCCAAGGTTTCCCACGATATTCACTTTCATACTTAATAAATGTTAATTAATTTTCAATACGCGTATAACTTTAAAAATGTGACGGGAGTGCCTAGAATTTCAGTTTAAGAGGCCTATTAAAACCTCTAAGGCCTCTCTGTTTAACTTTGGGAATCTACAAACTTGGAGCTCGTCCGATAGTGATACCGCATCGCATTCGATTTACTAGTTTTAATTAAGTTAGCATTCAAATGTTCTGAAAACATTTTTGTAATATCGTGTGTAATTATATGTTGTGATCGTGCTGCGGACGGTCGGAGGTGTTGCACCCACTAGTGTGATACTTACCTAATAGAATATTCTTTGTAAAGTTTTGTTATTTGAAACATTAGTATCATTTCCTAAGAATATTTAAAAAAAAGTTTAATTCTGTCATTACAACTATTTATGACGTGTTACAATTTTATATTATCGTTCAAAAGTGGCCGGTAAAACGCGATCGTTTCATGAAAGATTCTCGAATCAATTTGACTTATTCTGAGGCTGTCGTCGCAAGGCCCATGTCGAATTTGATAACAAGTTGCCTTCTAGTAAATTTGATACGTAATCATAATAATCATCGAGAGAGTAACACGAAGTATTAACACGTAGACGAGTATAAATATAATTAAAAACTTGTAGATCTTTGTAAGTGTGTTATCAGCGTATGTTAACTAAATATGAATAAACATTGAGTATCAAATTCAGAGTACTAACTGTAATCGTCTATAATAATCAATGTGCAGTACTTATTTTCATTTTCATAAATTCGCGATTGAACCCAGTGAAAAATTAAAGTGAGAGCCATTAGCTAATCTGATGATTTTTTTCTTAAGTATTAACATCTTATATAGTGTCACATCACAATCAATTTCAGCATGTAATCTGTCGCTTATTACGTTACGAATTATGTTTAAGAAATATTAAATATCCTTACAACTAGGTGAGGTTGAGTGGTATCGGAACTGAGGTAAACGCCTACTTTTAAAAATTCTGTAATTTATGCTTTTACGGAGTAAGAAGGTAGACTTACTTTATCTACTCAATTGCAACCACCCGAGGGTAATAAGACATATGCTTCTATGCAATCGTCAGGTTTGAGCGTAAAAAATAACCATATGTGTCTGATGTCATCGGGCTGCGAAATTTAGAAACTCGCGCAAAGCGAATACGCCATTTTTATCGTATATGTAAACTCTTATAATCATGTTAGGTTACTAGCTCGTCGCTAACTTCACCGTGTGTAAGTTCTGTGCGTGCAACGTTTGTTTCTGCAGAAAATAATCACTCTATTTTTTTATTTTTGTTTCATTCGTAATAAAACACTAATTTTATATCATACTAAAACGCATGACTTAAAGTTTTTGTGTTCAATTTATTTTTTTATCCCAGTTCCGATATTACATAATGTCACCTTAACCAATGCACGTTCGCCGAAGCGATGTTCTGCGCGCGTACCGTGCCGACGCTTCAACGTATTTCTTGTAAATTTCAGTATGTAAGATAATTGGCAACGAATAAATTCGAGCGAGCTTTCTATTAATGGAGTTTCATGTAGATAAATATATGAAATTATTGTATATTATACGTATTATAGTATCGTAGACTATAACCAGGGAACAGTCCTACGTTTCACTCGTGTCTGTAAGAGTAAAATAGTTTAGTAAATTTATGAAAATCAATTCGTATTCCAACTATCCATGTGCCTGATGGGGACCTTTTTTGATCTCATGCATGAACTTAGCTTTCTTACGTATTACGAGTATTTCGGTCGTTCCTAGCGTACACGGTGCGTAACGCTTCCGAGCGGGGTGCGGGTAACTTCGTCCAATTGCATATGCGCGAAACACGTCACGCTTAACCGGTCCGGATTTATAAAATAAAACGAGTTTAGTGTATTACTTTTCGAAAGATGAAAGCAATGTAAAGCGTGTTTCGCGGATACTGCAGCCGTAGTGTCGATGTAGCTGTGAGTCTCTTTTGTAAGTGTGTGTTAGATGCTTCACGTTTGAGCTACGTTGAGGTTGGCGTGCCGTACGGCAGCGTCCGCCGATCACTCCTCGGTCGTGGGACTAAAGGAGTTTATTATGATAAGAAAAAGTCTACGACTTCAAGTAATAATGTTAACTTTTCGTAAGTAATATAATACTCCAAAAATAAGAAATTATTGATTGCCAAAAAATGCCGACGCGCCGCGTGAGAGAATTCTACATGAAGGACATGTTATGATCAAAATTATTACAATTTTATGTACAAATCCAGAGACTGCATATGTTCAGATTAAGATTTTGAAATATTTTACCCTGTTTTATGTGTTGTAATGCAATTTAGAGCGTGTTAATTTTCTACAACCTTTACCTAGTCCAATGAAATTAATGAAATGAAACAAACCAATGCAATCTCCTGCAAATTGATTTAGTTAATTTTTTAAAATTTCAGTGTCCCGTGTTTTTTTTATTGATTATTGTATGAAATTGTCGTTCTTCCTTTGTAAACATGATTTTACGTGTAACAAATTGGTATATTTTAATTGTTATTTAAAAGTGTTTTAAACCTAAAAGAGTGTGTGCAATTTTAGGTAAATATATTGAACTTTACGTTCCGTTGCGCGTGCTCACTGCGTCATAACGGTGAATTTATTCGATGTAAACTTTATATTGGTTGGTGTTGGTAGTTGTCGAGCACTGTGTCGTTTAGTTCTCGTGTATATTATATATGACCACGTGCTGTGATGTCGTGCAACGTGTACAGTAGCTTCAATTTGTTAGTGTTATCCCATTATATGCGGCACGGACACCTCACCGTCGTTTATTAACGACGCACACACACGACGTCACACGTTTATTAACGACGAAATGTTGGCAGCTACGTTTTAACGAGTATTCTGTTATAAAATCCGCATTGGAAGTCATAATCCACATGCAACAATGCTCAAATGCAACATTTATATATTCGTTATTTATCGTTCGAATGATACGACGAGTATGTAAACACTGCGCGCGAATCGACGCGCATTCCATGATTTCTGCTAAAACGTGTGCAAACTGCAACGCAACGAAGAACGGACGGCCGTCGTGATGAGTGTCGAATACTCCCGAGTTACTTACGAACGTACTCATATTTTAGCGTATTCGTGTGTACTTTGTCTAGTCTAGTGTGAACATAACGCACGTTGCTTTGTAAACTGAAATACTATGGTTTTTGAAATGGTCAATGGTGATAGTGAGTCTATCACGATTGGATTGACCACCACCAGTGATAATCTGAATTCCGGCGTTGAATTAATAAATTTTGGAATAAATGACGGTAAATGTATGCCAAGGCGTGCTTACCTCGCGGCATCGCTGTTAAATAACGTCCTAAGCCCCGTTTACATATACGTATATTTACGTGGCGGTAGCGTGCCGCGGCGGGCAAAATGGATTTTTTTCTACACAACGTCTCTACATACTTTCCATTAGACAATCACACGGCCACAAGGCGTACATGTCAAAATATTTTATAGAAATTTATCACCATTTCTGCCACGACACGGTCGATGTAAATAGTCTTAATAATATATAGATCAAGATACAAAATTTTGATCGATTCATGGATGCAAAACAAAATGAATTTGCACATAAGTTGCGGTCACATGTTTACGTGTACGTTATACTACGAGATCACATTAAAATTAAAATAGAGGTCAATTAAAAATCAAATAATTTTCTCACACGTGTCATGGTCTAGACGTATTTTTTTGACCTGTGACGTATCTTAATCCTTATTTTTTTCGTAATCATTCTGCCACGGTCACAAACGGTTATCGTGTCGATTGCGAGGTGTCCGTTGCCGCGTCGTGTCTCACTTTAGAGATTAATTCTATTATAATGTATTAATTGGTGTTACCTGTTACACAAATTTGTCTAAGCGACGTATAATTCGTTCATTTAACTTTCACAAACCTTAAAATATATCTACAAATGTTGATATACTGTCATTGTTCATAAGATATTTAACCATGCTAAAAATTTGAATGGAATTAGAAGAATGACTAGTATTCAGAACCGTTTTCAATAATGAGCGAATTTTACTATAAAAATATATTTTTAGTATTAAGTTGTAACATTACCTTGTAAATATTGCAGATCGGTGTTACAGCGCGTAGCCTCTCGCGTACCTAACACGTTGACATGTTCTTAGCGTTTAGCGTCCGTTTCTTGGCTTTTGTTAACGGCTTTATGATGTACTGTGTCGATGGCAGCGTCGCCTAGCGTATTTAATTATAAAATAGTTTGAAATTAACTGTCATGTGACGATTTATCGTGCGCAACGTGTCGTTAAGAGACATGAGATATTTTGTGCATTTTTATGTACAAGATTATAATTAACGATCGTTGGATATAATTGCCCATTTCAGATACCAGGAGCGTTTCCACTATGTGTGTCGTAACACAATTAATTTGAATTACACAATTTACTTGAAGAAATTTTCTTTCCCTTCGTATTCGTCCCCGAGTGTAATTTTTCAATCTTATTATTCACTCCCTGCAAATTTCTATAAAATTTCATATAGTAGCGGCTAGGAGAATATTGTTTGTATAACATGTTATAAGTTATTGTTATAATATCGCGCAAATAACTGACAATATGGCAGTCAAATTAGAAACATAGTTGTTATAATATATAGAGCTAGTTTGGCTCATATAGTGCAGGCGCCCCCTGGCGGACGACGCCAGCGACGCTGCCCGCGCCGCGATCGCGCTTACAAATACATTACAAAATGTTATTTTCCAAACAATCATATCGAATAGTGAAATATCAGCCAACATATCTATGTCGAACGAAACGGTACGTCTGGATGCTTCACCGGTCAGATATCTTGAGGAGGTTATTAATTAACTGTCGGTGCATTTGGGGCTTATGATTTAGAAAATATACATTATGTAGGTACACGTATGTTCAATTAGAATATGTGTCTCATTATCTTTTTGTATATTGAATGTTTTGTTAAAACAATGTACTAATCTCGTTCACTCGGAGCGGGGCTCATTCGTATTACGTGTATTACATTTTAATCGAGTATTATAATATTATAATTTAAAGTAAACGTTGGTCGCAACAGTCGTCAGCGGAAGGTCAGTGTCGGAGAGTGTCGGAGAGTGTCGGACACCGCCGACAGCGTCACATTTCAACGTTCCCTAAACATATTGTGAATTCATATCGGTAGTGTGGTTTAGTTGGGAGATACGCGATCGTTTCCCGTCACGGGGTCAGGCGGGCCGCCCGGCGTGCCCGACGGCTCGACGAGTGCAATGTTCTTATCTCGCGCTGCGATCATGTAAATTGTTCGTTTGACCATGATATTTTTGTATATTTCTGAGTTTTGGCATTAATGTTGTAATGTTAAGTACCTATGTGTATGTGATTTCGATGTAACCAATGTGATGTGCCGGGGGCGCGGCGCGCGGCGCTTTCTCGTGTCTCAGAGCGACGTTGTTCGGCCCGATCTATACATGTTATAACCAAATGGTCTTCTTAATGCGTAACTATTTTTTATGCTTAATAGATTTTTACATTTTGATTGCATTTTAGACAACATTCGTAGACAACAAATTACAAACCCGATCGATCGATTACAGCATCCATTTATTACAAAGAGTTACAGGAGCATGTTTGGATTAGGAGTCCGTTTGGTGATCGTGTCTATGGCCGTAGAATTATTTTCACCCCGATGAATTTATATAGTTTCGAAGTAAATGAGACTCCCGGCGCGCCGCCGGCAGCGCTCCCCGAAAGGTGCTAAATATAAGATTATATCCAATATAGATCAGTTTTGTATGTTCAGCGCACCACCCGCGGTATACAACACTCGACTCGTTAGTTTTGTATCCTAGACTTTCTTATATCCCACATAGTAAAACTGTGGGCGTGTTTTGAGTAGTTAAATGTATACGTTGTATAGGGCGGGTGCGAGCGCGGTGCCGCGCGCGGACATAGTATTATTGTGAACGCGGCCGGTGTGACCTCGGGCTTACATTTTCACGCTCAACTTTTTACACATTTTTCTTAAATTCTATCCGAATACACTTACATAAGCTTAGCATTAGTTGGAACTTTTTCTTCGCCGTTCTATTTTACGGTAAATTGGTCCGCAAAGTTCCTATTTCTGGTGATAAAAATGTCATTTATCCGTAGTGTTTGTCACTCGCGTTTCATTATATATTTCGACTTGTACAGCAATCATCTACAGACACGTTTAGCGACACATGTCTCCCGAAGTCACACTGCCCGCGGCCGGAACGCTCGCAAGGTCCTCCGGGGCCTCCTGGTTCCCGGTTAGTTTGTTTCGGGGGACGGCGCCACCGTTCGCCCGAGCATAGTATTATAGTCGTTAGCCGTAATCGCCGTCAAGCGTCAACAATTATTATATATTTAGTGCAATTAGTTGCCTTCGGATCTTGTTGTCACATTTTATATATACATTATGTAAGAGTAGCTATAGGATTGTTGATTTCAGGTCTTGTTCAAATTAAATCATTCATTGTATATATCTATAGGGCTCCTCCCTAATGCTCTTATATTAAACAAATGTACCAAACCTATTGTATTCTTCGTGTGTTCCTTTAACATCGATATTATTTACCATAAAGTGATTTTTCTAGCTCTAATGTAGAACGATTCTCGAGTAGGATGACACTGTTCTGAGGTGGATTACAGATGTGGTTGTTCCGCGTGCTTAATTGGTACGCCAAGCCGGCCAGTACGCTCGGCCTCCTCGTACTTCCGACCGAAACAGCAGCTGGACTTAGAGCGATCTATCTACATAGTACAACATTTTTTTAAGAAACTGATGAGTAATTCCCTAAATCGATGTTTTGGGAACACTGCCTTGAAGTGCACCGTAGTGAGTCGATGAAGATACACACAAACCCAGCTTTTGAAATTAGTCTGATAGCGAATTATATGAGCTTGTATCGGTCGAGTGATAGAACATATGATCCCTTAGAATGTACCGTTCCGCGCCAGTCTCCCTGCCGCGCCGTCCGCCTCGTACCGCTGTGCTGGCTGGAGCGCTGCCACTGTTCTCTGTACTGTTTAAACCTCGAGAATTACCAGCTATATCACTGGCTTTAAGGCTAGGCTTTAGGTTTTCCTTTTTCCATTGTTATGTATATGATTTAATATGAAATGATGCAAGAACTCGTAACAAAGAAATCGTCTGTGATCCGAATCATATATGTAATTTAATAGTAAAGTCGTAAATTCAAAATAACTGAAGTCTGATTGGCAAGTATTTGTTGAACTCTCCTTTTCTGGCAATTAAGTCTTAAGGACGAAAATATCATTGTTGGTTTAATATTGATATCTTTTTAGCATGTATCCTTTTGGAGCTGGTTGACTCGTGGACTGCATGCTAGTGCCCTAAATAAGTTTTAATATTTGATCAGTATTTCAAAATCTTAAAAGAATCTTGTATCGTGGGATAATTAGAAAATAATGTATATTATTTTTTTACATTTCGTAGAGGCGATATTAGCCACCTATCATAAATATAACTTTTCGTGGAGGGCATTATATGCGCTCTAACATTATCTTAAATACTTTGACATAATGTACAAGCGCTCCAGTCAGTTATTCCGATTTGTATGTTTTAGGTCTTCCATAAAAGACCTTATTATATTCAATGTGTTAAGCGTAATGTGTTAGTTGGGTATGAGCTGGAAGGGCTAGCGACCGATCCGGCCCCTTCCAGCATATATCTCGTGTATATATAGAATATTGTGTAACCGCTTTATGTGAGTGAGCATTCACAAAAGCACAATCTGTATCAGAAGATCGTATCGGCGCTAGCGAGCCAAACTTAGTCATATTTTGTTTTAAAATATATTGTTTCGTTGCAGCAGTAGTAATCATAATCGTAGCGTTAACATAACAATCGGTGAGGCCACCGGTCACTGAATAGTGTATCGTGGTTAATGCTCCGTGAGCAATTCAATAGTTTGTGTTAATATGTAACTATTTATAAGAGCCAAATCAAATATTTATTTACAGAATCAAACTGTAAGCCCTTATTTTAGTTGTAAACGGCGACCCATGAGCGGGCTCGCGCTAGTCTATCGTATCGATCAGGACACTGCAAGTAATTCGAAGGATAAATGGCAAGTTCTTGATCGTTAAATTGATTTTCTTTGCAACTTCAAAAATATCAAATCACTTGAATGAAAATCTCGGGTCGTTCGGTTACATTTGTATATGATACGATAGAGTATTGCGTAGCGCTCGGCGTGGCCGTGGACCGATGCAAACTCGCCGGGCGGCGCGGCTCTTATTGCTTTAGTAAAATCACTTCCATCGCTTATAATCCCAACGATCTTAAAACTTAATTTTAAAAGTGGGTCTTAACTGTTTATCGATCGATGTTTTAAGTTTTCCATAACAAGTATTAGTATAATAATCATTTAGACATCGATCTCCGCCCGTCCGCCGCTCGCCGCGCCGCCCGCGAGTCGCGATGCTCGTAATGTATTCTTATTGTATTTATTATATCATAGTTAAAAAGTTTTATTAAAAAAGTTGCTCAATAAAGAAGGTGTTTCATTTACGCTGCTTCGAAATGGGGACAAGGTGGTGGTTTCGTGCTCGTCGAACACAATAAAACTAAAACGATATTTCGATATAATTTTATTTTCATATTTTCATAATTTATTTATATATAATGACTATAATCACTACCAAACTAAATAATCAATATAATTCAACAGCATCCTTTATATACAATATGTATAATTATAGTTATATAATTTCATCACTTCCGAACTTTTCAAACGAAAGAGACTGCCGTCTAACATACAAAACATATTGAAATGAACTACGATCGTTACGGATTAACAAGTAATAATTTGCCACAACTTTTTATTTATTTACAATTCTTATATTATAATTTAGTCCCATAATTTCCGAATGAGGCTCGCCGCCTGTTGCCCGGCTGCCGCGGGCTCGCCGACGAGGCGAGCGAGTGCGAATGCAACGGCCATGTTACGACAACGACTGAACTGAACATGGAACATCGTCACTGCCATGAGATAAATTAAGTAGAAACGTTCAAAAACTTCAGTGTGACGAGCCTCGGCGGCGTTCGCAACGTAAATTGTCGATACTCGACTATCTCGTACATAGATAATATAGAAGTCGAAGATATTTTCTACTCGTGAAATATAGTCAGAAATATTCGAACGTTAGCGACGATCTGTACAGCTGATGTGTGTGATGGGACGATGCTGAAATATCCGACTTAAGTGTAGGTGATGGTCGAATGAAAAATCTACTTTACCTTAGTAGCTTTAAGTAGAAAACTTAGCGAGCCACTTGTCGGGGGTACCGACACGAGGCTGATATGCGGTGCGGATATGGCGGCGCTCGACTCTACTGGACCGGGTACTAAATGTTTTGAACCATATACAAAGTAATCAAATATAATCCTGACTATCTTTTCCGTAAACACGTCACTTTTAAGGCATATACTGCTATGTAATCCTCAGGGGCCAAGCATTTCTGCTTCTGTTGCTAAAATGAATGGTATATGTCAAAAAAAATATAGTATTAAACACTGAAACATGTAATGGCAAAACTTAATATTAATTAAATATTATTGTTGCAATTTAATACATTTTTTTGCAACAACTGAATGATTTTACTTGGCTGAATCATCTCAAGGACTTTCACGTACAGACATAGTTTTGAAACCGTAGAAAAAATACCGCGAATAAAGTAAATATAACCTAGGAGAAGTGTTCAAAGTTGAAAATATAAAATGTATTTTATCCTATTTTTATAACTTTATATGTAACTACTTAAATTAAACTCAAGTAAAAATAGAGACAACAACGTGGGATGGCCTGACTTAGCTTAGCGCGGTGCAACGGATCGTATTTGTGAGTCCATCTTTTGCAAAACATGATAAAACGATTACATTACTTAAAAACAAATGTTTTTTTGATAATACTAAGATGACCGTGGCGTGTTCTATGTGCAACAGTTAGGTACATATTTACATTTCTAGATTTAAACGTGTTTTATTAAATCTCAATGTAGCCTATACCGTAAAAATAGTATTAACTGGTAGGACTTTATTTGATTACTTCGTGTGCGTATGTAACTCAACGAGTGCAATAAACCTCTCTTTAAAACGTCTCGCAACGGCTAAAATTAGTAAACTACGATATGAAAATATCCCCATCTCGAATGAGACCCGTAATAGTAATACATCTGCTCTCATAACAAAAATAATCTGATTAAAATTCGACATAGTGCTATTGTTAGTGATATTTTCCTGGAACATCATTAGTTTCACAGTCCTTCCAGCGGACTCGACCGTAGACTAAACGGGAACGTCAGCTAAGCGTCCGCGCGCACTCGGGGCTGCGGGCCCAGCGCCTGCACTCCGGCCGGACCCGACTGCGAAGGCACGAACTGAGTGGCGTCGCGCACGCGATCTATTCGTTTTATTGTTATCTAAATAAAATACGACTATAAATCATTTAACAATATGTATGTACATGTAGCTTGAAAATATTAAAAAACCTTTGGCATCCAAGGGTCGAAGTTACGATTAAATATCTGTTAACGAATCGTACCTAGTATCTAGGGAATATAGTGTGTAGCTAATTAAGGCGAATACACATCGGACGTAAGACGAGAGTACACGCGGGCGCGAGAAGCGGGAAGCGGCCGGGAGCGGCCGCGGGCGGACGACACGGAAACATTATTGCCATGCGATACACCGATATCCACTACTGTACTTACGTACTAAAAGAGCTGACAAAACTTGCTGCCACACTAGTCATCATCGAAATCAAAATCGACTCGATTTCTCACCGAGAAAAGTTTACACACGCGCCAATCTTTCAAAATATTCCGAAAAACGAGATAAGCTTTTTAAAAACTATCAACAATTTTAGAAGAGTTCAAGTCTAACAGCAAGTTCCGCGCTCAAACCTACTTATATAACAGCGATATACATAGTGCATTTTAGTAGTTACTTTACAAATATAATTACCGCGTTTATTATTTTTTATACTTTTATAATTTTAACTAGCAACACCGATACGACACCGATTGGTCAGGTCTACTCGAGGCTGGCAACCCGCACGTAGGAAGTATTGCTATCGTCGGCGCGCGCGCGCCTCCACACGGAATGACAAACAGACTAACACTAAACAGGTGCTCTCACTAACAAATGTTTAAGGAAAAATGCAAGTGAACCGACCGACACCGGGGCGCTCTCCGACGCCAAACAAATCTCCGGGGAGAAGTGTAACAAAAATTATTGTCATCCAATGCTTAAAATTTCAATCTTTATAAGTATTATTTAATTTATTTATTTACTTAATACTTTATACAGATCGACGTCGTCCCCTAACTTCATTACTTCATTAAGTTCATTCGTTACTCACATTCGTATCTATAAAAATTTACAACTACTCGTAAAGTTATCATAATAGTAGCGACGTTAAATAATCTCATATTAACGCATTACTTTAACGTACGTTTTATTTTATTCATTTATTTATCTATCAACTTAAATGCAATTAATGACTTTCGAAAGGATAGCGCCGGATAAACAGAGCACCAGTGGATTTGCCGAGAGATCGCGATTCCTAGCAACTGCGATGTCGCCCCGTTGTGAGCGGCGGAGACTACGGCCGGGGCTGCGTCCGTTTACCGCGGCTCAAAGTCCGAAGAGGAAATCAAGAGAAGTGGAAGGAAGAGTCGGCGAGTGCCGGGAAGTGCCTACGTTAGGTACATTGTATAAAAAGATTAAATAAATAAGGATATAATGCTTTATTTACATTATCACATCGCGCCTGTTCCGAGTGCACGCACCAACACGCGACTCGACACACAGGACAGGCAGGGATAGCATCGCAGCATTTCATACAACGTATCGAATTATATAATCCTATAACTAACGTATTTTATTCAGAATTAAAACAAATTAAAAAATAATGTCAAGTGTTAAACCTAATACGTAATTTTATTCATAAGAAACTAAATTGTTAGAAGTGACTCAATAGAGAGGTGCATCGGATCGTATGTTGGTAAGTGAGACGTGACCTACGGGTAGGGTTCACTCTAGGCACAGAAATAATTGAACGGTTGGGCGCAGTCGCAACAAGCGGACGCGGAAACATTGTGCGTTCATTCATTTCGAGTCACACCTAAGAATCTAAAGTTAACTACGTCTACTGGTAGCTAAGCTCTAGCCGGGCGGAGCCGCGAGCGCCCGGCCCGCCCTCCGCGCCGGAGAAATCGGAGAATATCAACTAGAAAATACTCGAGCCGCGTCCGGGGCCGCTCGCGGCGGCACTACGCTCGTACGAAGGGTTGCCACCCGTACTTCATATAAAGTATCGTACTTTATTTGGAGTAATTGTATTTTATGAGAAAATAAAGTACGATAAAATGCTTCATATTGTATGATTTGGGATTTAAAAAGTTCGGTCGTAAGCGTATTTTATTACAAGCTTTTTATAGCCACAAGCATAATGCCACTTTTCCTTTTTTCCGTTTTAATCTCTGTCACTTCATCCTACAAACCGTTTCGGACTAAAAAATGAAGAAAAAAATTCAACTGTATTTTGAAAATTTGTACATCTTTCTCACCCGCAATAGCCAACGTACTTCGATTACAAAAAAATCGGTGGCAACCCTAATCGCACGGAACACTCGGACGCCGGCGGCTTCGACGTCGGAACGGTCGCAACGCTCGGACGTTCGGATGGAAGCGCGGAGCCGGCTCACAGCTGGTACCACTTCTTGTCCTTGTACTTGAGCATGAGCTGGTGCGCGGAGGAGGAGAACTCGGCGGCCTGCGAGTGCATGCGCTCGGTGCGGTCCTCCAGCTGCGACAGCTTGTCGCCGCGCTCGAGCACGAGCTGGTGCGCGCGCGCCACCTCCCCGCACGCGGCGGCCGCGCGCGCGCCCGCGCCCGCCACGGCCGTCGTGCCGTCCTGCACCTGCTTCGCCACCGCGCGGTTCGGCTTGCCGCTGCTCTCGCCGACTGCGAACCGAACGCGCCCAGGTCAACGTGCGAGCGAGCCGTCGCATCTCGTGCGAATGGGGGGTTGCGATAGCCACGCGTCTCCAATGAGAGAACTGAATGAATTCATCGGACGAAATGTGTATAATGTTTGATTGATACACTCGGTCCGAAGAATATGACAGCATTTATTTGAATATATCAAATAACAAAATGATAATATTACAATATAAATTTAAAACGAAATAAAAAATGGAATACTAATGATTAAATGTCAAACACATAGATGACATAAGAATAGTGTCAGCGAGCACTCACAGAGCTCCTCGCGGTCGAGCGGGCGCGCGCCGCCGCCGAACAGGCCACGGAAGAAGCCCTCCTTGGGCGGCTCCGGCATGTCCCGCGGCAGGAACAGCTCACCCAACATCTCGTTCAATGTATAGCTAAAAAAAATATTACGATACCAAGTTACATCAGTGGGATTAAAATCCATCACTAGGATTTGATGCAATATAAACCCCAGCAATGCTAATATACATATATCTTTCGAAAATATAATGGAGGCAAAAAAAAAATGAACAGAGAAGGCCGTTGTAAAAATAGTTTATTGCAAAGGAATTATATAGAAAATGTATAAGAACTAATGTTACAGATAAAACGAAGCCAACACGGCTAAATTAATGATGAATCTTTCACTGTCTTATATTATGAAATACAATATTCACCTAATCGTGTTGCTTGCTTTTGTACGAAAAATATTTTTGTGTTAGCAGATTACTTCACATCTCATATTCCTAAAGAAAATACACTTAATTAAAAAATGAGTAACTCACCAAAACTCAGTATCGATGGTGAATTTCTGTATCTCGGTGGGAGATGCGAGGTAGAGGCCATGGCCGCGATTGCTGAAGCAAAACGTCTTCGCTATCCTGCAACATCACACCCACCAGTGTTAGTAGCTTCACGCACAGTATACTCGGTCGAAAATGAAATTGTTGAAGCCTACTTGACGATTGACAAATAAATTACAAGAGCTATTTTGTTAAAAAAATTCATACCAATTTTTTTTTGTAAAATGTTTTTAATATGTTATATTACACATAATTATGTTTTACATCTGTGATATATCTTATAACTATATAATAGTTTAAAACCTAATGATAATAAATGTACATCTCTTTCACATATGATTTATTGTGCCATCTTTTTGGCGTCCAGAAGTGGTTTTTATTAAGAAAAATAATTTAAAGATTTTTACCTAGGTTAATTTTTAAGCAAGAAAGAAGAAGAAAAGTTAATCGTTAAATAAATTATCTCACCTTGCTTATGCTCTTCGAAGTCCTTCGTAATCTAGGTGGTACAAATTAAACGCTAAAGCTAAATAAGCCGTTAAAATTTCCACACAGAACAAAGTTGCGACAATTTAAAAGAGCAAGTCAAGACATTCATAGCGGTCATGCTGAAGATCGAAACAAGAAGAAAAGTTGAGCAAATAAAGAGTTAGCAAGAGAAGTAGAAATAGGAAACGCACAAACAGAGGAGAGAGAGAGAAAGAGTAGAAAACATGAGAGTAAATTAATGAATGACGTTTCGTACAATGTGAAGGCGTGTAGTTGGAGACGTGTGGTGTGTTGTGTACGACAGTTGTCAACAGGGGGACATACCGAAGCAGACTTGCAAGCAGCGGTCGGATTTGGGCGAATATTTTAAACATTTTAAATTAAATTTATTTTATATATTTATTATGTGTCATAAGTGCTATCATTAACCTTTTTATTTGGCTAGAACTATTACTGTATGTACTTATGGTCAATGATAATTATTTATTTTGTATCGGCCATTCTTTTCAAGTATTTATTTATTATTTGTTAAATTTGGTTTATGTAAGTCTCCAATAAGACGATTCTGGTAAAATATCACAGTTTTATTAAAAAAGTAAAGCGCGTAATTAAATGCTTGTCGAATTTAGTGGTTAAAATTCGCCCTCGTCCAACAGAAAGGGTTTTACAATGGCTGGGGTCGAAGCTGTCGGGGTACATGGAACGCTAACGGTCTAACGAAGGAACAAGAAGCCGCGTGAGCGACTCCACAGTACAGAGTGACGCAGGTAATGAACTAACTCGGCTATGGACGGAGACTTACTGGTCCGTGTCCTCGTTAACAATGAGTTGTTGGCCCCAAATGGAGAGCATTGGGTCTACGATACCCCTCTGTTTGGACTGTGTCTGGAAGCTACCAGGAACACAGGCACCGGTGAGTACAGCGCCCGCGCCGCGCAAGCCGCCGCGTCGCCACCCAGACACGTACGAAATGGTTTTGGGGATATTATAACAAGACTTCGACGTAACGCATGTCACAAACGTGAAAATGAACAGGTTAACATGACTCAGTAAATTGGGTATGATTAAAAAAGTTAATAGTTTAAAAAAGGTAAATATAAAACCATTCCGTGCATGCCACCAAAGTGATAGCGACGCGAGCGACGTGCGCGCCGCGGGACATTCATCAGTCATCGTCGCTAGAGATGCATGGTTAGATACAAATGTTATGGTACGTGTGGTTAACGCAATCATCAGTCATATAACGGGCAGTAGGAGACGTGTGGCGGGCACATTCGACGGTCCTCGGGTTCATTCGTGTGCGGTCGGTGGGCGGTGTATTTACATCGACATCGACACCGAGTATCGGGTCTGGTTGGAGAGTGAAACGGTGTGATCTCCCTGTCGGGTGTGTTAGTCGTGTTCGGTGTCGTTCGATTGTTTTTAAACAGAAAAATAGATGAAGAGTGCCAAATTTTTAAGCACAGGTGGTGCTCGATAGATTGCAAAATTTTGTCTACGTTGTGATCAGAAGTAGCACGACTGCACGCCGGCCGGTGAGACACCGCCCGCGGCGCGCGGGGAGCCCCCTCCCCCGGGGACTCCGCCGCGCGCCCCACGAGCCTACTAGTCTAACATCGAACGTTACTCAAATTGATCCTCGTCCGGCTCCCAAATGATAAAATAGCAGATGATCTCAAAAGTGGTCTGGTCATGGCTGGCGATGGATGGGCAAAAACCGTAAAAATGACAAATCTTGAATTTCGTTAGCACAAAATTACAGCATTCTCATGCTGACGTCGCTAAGCTATCGATGTAATTATGGATAGTAATAAAACAAGCCGTTTATCATTTAGTGCCTTTCTCGGGTGCATAGAAATCTTCTAATAGTGATCGGCGTGTCGCCGGGGCTATCGGGGGCGTCGGGGGCTCCGTGGGCCGCGACACCAACTCGACACTCGATCGTCGTTCATACATCGCTCTATCGCTCCTTATCCATACTAGTGCGGCGATCCTAAGCTTACCACTCGAAAATTAAATTAATCAAATTTATATTCATAATTCAGTTTAGTTACATTAAGTACGGTGTAAGCATTAGTTCCCCTCGCACAGTTATTTGTAAGTAATGGTCGAGGGCGGGGCGGGGGCGGGGGGCACCTGAGCTCGGAGAGCGGCAAGAAGTCCACGTGCACGAGCGGCCGCAGCGACGGCAGGCTGTACGCCACCAGGTGCCCCGTCGATAGGTAGTTCACTAGGCAGACGCTATCTGGAATGACAAAAACACATGTTCATTGACCTTAGTACGTACAATGATGCCAAATTTAAAGGTGATTATTTTAAAGAAACGTATTAAATATGTATTTCTTGACACGAGCTCATTTATTTTCGTTGTAGGTATTCCCAGAGACGGAAACATATCAAAACATCACATATGCACAACGCCCTTTATAAAAAAAATTATAATCTGTGGCATGGCGATGTAAAATGTGGGCAACTTTTCCTGCGCTGTCTTTTGTTACTGGAAACTTGTGTCAGCCCCGATCTTCAATTATTTTTAGTGGAACTCTTGACACGTATACGTGTCAAGAGTTCCACTTCCTACTGACTAGGTGTCCCAATGGTCAAATTTAAATTATGAGGTGCGCCCAGAATTTGCCGCTCAGGGCAAATTCTGGGCGAATTCAGTTTTAATAATCAAATTGACGTCAATAAAAATTGTTGCTGCGAAATGTATTTTTTTTCAAGAGAGAACACAATAAATTTGCTTCTTTCAAAGAATTTCGTTAATTGCATTGGTAAGGAGCTATTTGAATAATTAGGAGGTTATGGAGGTTAGATACTTAGTTTAGTTTAGCGTTTAGCGAAACACATATCAAGGACTCAATAGCACGAAATCTTAAGTGACCTTTCAAGCTGACGATTTCGGCCTTGACGACGAAGTCTGCGTCCACGATCTGCTGGCGGTAGACGCAGTTCTGGCTGGGCAGCGCCACGACGCGCGCCTGGCGCTCGGACGCGATGACCACGAACTGGCGGTCGCCCGCCTCGCCCGCGCCCGGCGTGGGGCTCATGCGGCTGCCCGCCGAGCCCTGCTTGGTGGGCGTGCGCTCGCGCCGCTCCCGCGGCTGGAAGGTACGCACGATTGGACTACCGGTTTTTTCCACACCCCAAAACGGCGCGCCAGTCAATTACAGGATTTTTTGACGATTTTCCAGCATTGGACGTTTGGACTGGACGTTATAGTGCTTATATTTTTTTGTCGTAAATCGCCCTGAAGTCGTGATTCACGTCTACAATATCATGATAAGTCTCGAATTTAATTTTAAGGAACATTTGTTGTATTTGTTAAAGGAAAATATTTTACCTTTAACAAATATTTTAATATTCTATTGTATAATATTATGTCGTTACTTACATCTTTACTATCGTCCTTCCAACTTTCATATGAGTAGGGAATTAAAGCACCATTACAATCCAGGAACGACATCGCCAGGATTGATCCTTTTAACCTAAATATGGGACCACCTAAAACACAAACACACTTCATTATAATTCTGGTTCTTCAAGAAGCGACTTGATCGAGCACCATCTAATTAGCAGTAATGTACAACACAATTTGGCTTCTAATTACAGATCAAGCGACAGTTTGTTTCCACTCCAAGCGTCTAAGGATGTTTCTGAAGCAACTAAATCATGTGGAAAGCTTTGGTGAGGTCGATCGAGCTTGTTGATGTCTAGCATCTGATTCGTTGTGTCCACAAAGTTGAGCTCCAAAAAGAGTGTAAACTAACATCTAGTTATTGTACGAACATAGTCGTAAACGACGTCGCCGACAGAATCCCGGCGAGTCCCGGAAGTGCTCCTTATGTTTTCGAGGGCTCCGAGGACCTAATGGACCCGACCCGGGAACAGAATACAAAGTCGGCCACACAACAGTTATTCTCTACTTTCACTACTGGCTAATCATTAAATAAGGAGCACATTAGTATTCATGTTAAGCTTGTAAGATAAAAAAAGAGATAAAATGTCTACATATCAAGTAAAACTTTGCAGGCTCATCTTGTATATGGTAAGTTCTTTAATTAATTTGCAATTTAATATCCATATGTAAAGCTATAAAATAAGTAGTAAAAGTTTTATTAAGAGAAAAAAATCAACTTTAATAAAAAAGTGTTAAAACGTTAGTTAATAAAGTTAAGTATAAAAAGGAAGAATCCATTATATATATGATCGTCGCAATATTCATTTGGACTTTCATTAAAATATAATGATATCATTAAGATCGATCTTTCTGATGTTCAATAAAAAGATATCAAACAAATTCCAGATATATTGTGGGAAATGATTTATTAAATCCGATCCGGTAGTAGTGTAAGAAAAAAATATTGTAAGTGCCCCCGTAGGCCTATACAAAATAAAGACATTTCATTTCAAAAATTATCAGAATCTTATCTAGATCCTTCCTTTTCCGAAACTTACAACTTAAAATATACGTGACGAATAGATAACCCCTCTTCGGTCGAAGTCGGTTGAAAATGCAGATTATATATGATTTTAGAATTTATCCCAAAATTTATATATTTCGTTATATAACGGGTAAGTACCTATTACAAAAAGAAATGTATAAATTTCCAAATATGGGCAAAAAAGCCTTTTTTGCCCATATTTGGAAATTTATACATTTGGATTCACGCCACTTATGAATCGTAATATCAGCATGGATGGAAATCAACTCGTCACTAAAACTTAATTAAAGCACTTGTAACATAACAAAATGCAACGGATCAGCAGAGGTCAATCTAGTGTTACACGTATATACTGACCGCTGGTGGAGACCACGACGGGTTGCGTGTGGCGCAGCTCCGCATCGGGCAGGCTGATCATCATGGTGAGCACTGAACCTAGCGTCGTGCCGATCCACAGCGTCGGCAGCAGCGTCGTCGGGTCTGATCGTGACGACAAGTTTGGATAAAACCTTAATTTTAATCTTATTCATCACATGAATGATCACTAGCGAGAAAGAAATCACGCGCGCTTTCATACTTCGGAGAGTACGTTAAGCCCGATGGCTTATCTATGCCATGGCGATTTCGATGCTTGTTGAAGGCCCCATTGACCAATTCAAACGGTTCCGTTATGGGCGAGCCGCTAGCCCACTACCGTATAACCCCTCCACCTCCGATGTATAATACGAATACATTAGATACTGAAGTACGCTTTAGGGCTGCCTCTGTTGCGGGGAACAACTCTTATAGCAGGAGGTTGCAGGCTGGCAGTCAACATTTAACTCACTCATACTATATTTATGTTATAGTTGTTCGCACGTTAGTAACAATTGAATTAAAATGAAAATAAATACGAGATAACCCTACTCTCGTAAGAATTATGAACATAATTGAATGAAGAATTATTGAAAAAAATTGCTTACAAAATATAATAAAATGCTAAACATGCATTATTTTTAATGGATCAAAAAAAGTTTAATAGTTTTTAATGCTATAAAAATTATTACCACTTTTCTTGGTGTAGCTGTCCGCGAAGGCGAGGCACTGGATCCCCTCCTGCGAGATGTTCTCCAAACTGGACATGCTGCTGGAGCGCGACCGTGAGAACGAGCTGTCCAGCTTGTCTACGCGGCCCGTACACACAATATACACATTAACTTTCTAGTTCGTAGGACGCGCTAAGGACGCGTCGCCACCGCACGACTTCGCGAGATATCGCACGACATCGTACGACATCGTGTGGCACCGTATGATACCGCACGATTCGCACAACATCGCACAATAGCGCGCGATACCGCGCGACACCGCACGACACTACGTGACACCGCACGATACGCACGATAGCGCACGACACAGTACAATGCCCTTTGCAATGGTGGATACGCGCCCTTAGATCCGGCAGTGGTACAGCTTGTTTCCATGGCGATTCCATGTTCTACTTCTAGCGGGTACCTAGGGTTAATCTGTTACTACATTATACCGATATTTTAGAATTTCAATATTAACGAGATAACCTTACCTTTATGAAATGTTATAACTATCATTCAGAAGTTATTAACGTTTCAATCTGTACCACTCCCGACACACATCTACACTGCAAGCTAGAACTATTCGAGAATTTGTGCGGTTGTGAAATTAGCTGAAATCACCCATAAAGGTGCAGTAAGTATTAGAGTGCGGAGATAAAATGGTTCACAACGACCAGGAGAAGATCATGCTTAGAGAGAATTGTTTGATTGCTTGCCCGTCCAATCTCAGCTTATTGCACAACTCAGGATGTCTATTTGTGTAAGAACGATTGTTAGGGTTTAGACTCTTTAGTTGGATAAGATGATCAGGCGCCTTGACGAGACGTGCTAGGTCTAGTCACGGGAAATGAGATGAAGGATGAATACGGGCAGACGCAACACCGTTCATCTTACACACAGTTGATGGAAACGAGGCATAGCGTTTGATGAGTATAGCCGATGAAGCCAGCGAAGTGAAAATTATAGAAAGTTGGCAAAAGAATGGAATGGATTGTGGAGTGAGGATGGTCAGTCAGCAGGCGCAAGCGAGGTCCATCCCGTTAGCGACCGCGGAACCCGTCGCGCTACAAACCCACTAGCTCACTATTAAGCGCAAACTCTTCAAACCTCTATATCTACCTGGAGCCCCCATAGTTAGTGTCACGACACTTCTTCACTAAAACAAAGCGTTATGTGGACGGACAGACAAATATAATGCAATAAAAACATAAACTATGCTTAAATAAATGAGTGGTGCAGTTTAGCATCGTAACATGCTACTTAGTGCTTTGTTATTAAGGAGAATACCGTAAGCATACATAGAAATAACGACAGCCGTATATAGAGGCAGCCAAAAACGAGCCATATAAACTTTTTGCTTTGTGGTCGAGCTAGAAAAAAAAAGATAATATCATGTACTTAACAGCGTAAACAGTAATGATACTAGTCATCGAGTGGCGGTCGAGGCGACCGACAGATTTCGCACTCGAGTACAAGTGAATCTGAATTCAAAATACATACTTATGTTGCAGATAAAGGCAAACAAATAAATAATGTGACCGCTCGTGATAAACAATAATCATATAGAACATCTCGAAAGGAGCGCACAAATGATACATAGACGTGTCGGATACAATATGGAAAGCCTCGCTCGTTCAATGCACATGTACATACAACATATTCCGTTCGAAAGATTGAGCAAGTGATAGAGTATAAAGAGATAGTTTTTAGTAGTAAGTCACCTTTTATCTTAGAGCTAATCATGCCGCAAGTTCAATTTAGAGTGCAGTTAAGTGCAAAGTGATAGGAGAACATCGTAAGATAGTCACAGCCACAATTTCGACTCTAACGCATAAGTACAACCAACTACTGTGTGGGCCGCGGCCCGTGACCAAGCGACGAAAGAAACGGTAACAAGGAACTAAGGAAAAATAAATTTAAAAATATAAGTTCAATGCAAATGTTGTTTGGATACCATTGGGTTGCATAATTTGTAAGTACTCCATAGATGCGAGAGACTGCGGAATAGGTGGTTCTGTATCGACAAATAAATCACAATATGTTACAAGCATGACCTGGACGTTCATGTTCGGTCGCCGCCATCCAGCGCTCCGGAAGTGGGCGAGTGTCGTGGGAGAGTGCTGACGTAACGCGATATGGTAACCCCTTCAACATTGGCTGAGATAAGGAATAAGTTACAAATGGTTTGTCTTTCTGATGGTTTGCCTACAAACGGCTTTGTCTGTTATTGAAATATCTGTGAATTTATGATATAATTGTGGTAGGTTATTGGTAATGTATAGTAGTCGGACTGGCTTATTCCTTTCCCGCACTAAAGGGTTAATCAGTCGTAATTGTTAGATTGTGGAGTTCGCTGAATGGCGCAACCTTATTACTTTATAAATCTTCCACGAATTAGCAAGACTCGTATCTAATGACATGAACACATATCGTAAAACAATGAGGAACTCATACAAAGAATCGGTACTGACGTCACAACATTGGCGAACACTACTCAAAATGAACAACTAGAAATTAAAATAACGAACGTATGCGTGTTGTACTGGGATGATTACCTATTAAATGATTCCGATCTGAAATTGGAAATTAATCAAATGAATATAAATAATTTGGAACTTAAAGCATGCAACTCAAAAATGAGATCGAATTATTGTCCTGATTGATGTAAAAACTAAAGACATGGTTATATTGCCAATCAGTCAGTTAACGTGGTACATAAGTTACTTGTCGTATAGTTAGTCACTGATAAAATTTAGTAGTTAGGTAAATTACCATATAATTATGAATTTGAAGTTGATCATATGTTTTACTAGTCTATTAACAGTGTCGAGACAAAAGATAATTATTATAATGAGCTTGAGATCACTAAATTTTAAAATAATAATATTAGCTTTATACATCTTCAAATTCATAAAACACATGAATACTATGTTATTAGTTATGGAAAGAGAAGTAGTTCAATGTGTGTAAGAGTAGTATACATAGTAAACAAAAATATGAATAAAAAATAAACTGGAGGTACATAGATAACGAAGAATCAAGAAGAACAGACCTCGGTGAGCTCGCTCGTCGGCGAAGCTGTATTATCTAGAAGTATTCGAGGTTACATACATTAATGCTTAATAATGCTATTATATTATTATGATTCAAATTAGTTAATTACGATACGAGAGCATTCAGGTCAAGTAACAATCGTAATGCTCCAGTTAGCACTCGAGACCGAGTGCGAGGCCGAGCATCAAAGACGGCGAACGTCGGCTCGAAAGAACTTCAAACCGTTCGACGGACAGACAGTGAAATAAATCGAAACGGAGAAAACAAAAAGATAAAGTGAAGAAATTGCGACTGCTTCAGAACGGAAAGGCGAGAGTGGGTACTTATAAGGTGACTGTACTACCAAAACTGCAATACTGTCGCGTCGTGAGCAGAGAATGCTGCGGGGCGGGGGGCGCGGCGAACACGTCGGACGCGGTGGACAGGCACTTGTGCAGTTTGCGGGTACCTTGCGAGCGCGAGCGGCGCACCGCGCGCGGCCCCGCGCCCGCGCCGCCGGCCGCGCCGCCCGCCGCGCCGCCCG
>DWNE01000055.1:0-42927 GCA_018249875.1 Cecropterus toxeus
GGTCGACTTCATATAGAACCCCTGTTCTATATGAGGTTGCTTACAAATGTCCATGGGCGGCAGTAACCACTTACCATTAGGTGAGCTGCTTGCTGGTTTGCTACCTAATATTAATAAAAATATATATATATATGATTATACTGCTATCAACTTGTCTTTGTCATTTGAACTTAAACACTAACATGTCACAAGCTCCTGTCAATATAATGTTGTCACAACCCTATTTCGCAAAATTGTCAAAACCTTGTCACGTTTATTGACTATTGCTGAAGTACTGCTTCGTTACTGGACATACAAAAAGTTGCCGTCTTTTAATAGTCCAAAATGTCGATCAAAATAACCTATCAACTTATAAGTTAATAAGATACATGCAAAATTTCATGTTAAACGAACCAGCGGTTCTTACGAGATTGAGTAACAAGCAGACCATTTCTGTAGTATGATGAATATCGGTTTCTAAACTCACAGCTCCATATTATCATTTCCTCCTGTGTCGTGGGTGTCATGGATTCACACAAAGACAAACACAAATACCTAGACCCAGAACAGAAACCTAAATTTTGTGTGTAATCTAAACGTTGTGCGCGCTTGTGCCTCGACGGCAAACGCTGAGTATTGCCTTTTCCACACCACAAGCTTTTTTTTTCTTATATTTTATTTGCCCTTTATATACTCTTTTATTTGTTCCCACTTTATATAAGATGTATTTTGTTACTTGTAAGTGTGGAATAAATGATCTATCTATCTATCTATCTATCAAATTCATCATTTTGATGTCTGTCTGGCCGGGGATCGAACCCGGAATCCACTGCGTGACAGACCGGTATGGCGACCGCTCCGCCACGCGGGTCATCGTCCATGTCATTTTAAACCATTTAATATACAAGTATAAATTGAAATTAAAAATATTTATGTCATACCTCGTATTGCGTTAGAGTTTTGAATGATGACCACTTACCGGACCGAAATATTCAATTTATAAGTCGACAACCCTGAGCGCTCGTTATGTCAGAAATATTCCTTGACCCGCACTAACGCAATACCGTCTTAACACATGCACGTGTTACACTATTTACATAACATTTATTAAGTTATTTAAACTTTAAAAGATTAGGTAGAACAAATGTAGTCCGACCGGGGAGGTACCACCGCCACACCTATTTCTAGCGTGAAGCAGTTCTTGCGTTCCGTTGGAAGGGTGTGGTTGCCGGCTCACTTGTATATGAGGCGACCAACTTAGTCTTCAAGAGTAGCAACGCATCTGTGATCGACTTCAGATAGAACCCCTGTTCTATATGAGGTTGCTTACAGATGTCCATGGGCGGCAGTTACCACTTACCACCAGGTGGAATGCATGTTCGTTTGCTACTTCAATCTGATGAAAAAAGAAACTTAGTTCTGATAAAACAGAATTGAGAAATGAAAGAAAAGAGATGAATTAAAGAACGCTGTTTTGGATGTGGTCTTCATTCAACTTTTCGATTTATTTAGGTGCACTGAAGGCAGTGTTTCCTAATGTGGGTCCCACGCCTCACAGAGGGCAATTTGATAGTTAAGGGGGGAAATTTTGAAAATGAACTCGACACGACTTTAACACTTTGGGTTGGAATATAAAAGTTAATTTTTCGAGCACGGGGGCATAAACATTTTAGAAATGTTAGTTAGGGGCATGGCCTAAAAAAGGTTGGGAAACACTCATTTAAGGTCATACATTTCTTTGTGGTTCGAGGGTGGTGGTGAGGTGGCACCATGGCTACACCTATAAAGCTTTTTACACTTTTAACCCCACCTTTTGATTTTTTGCATTGTGGGTGCCATTAACACACACACAATCTAATAGACAAACACTCAGACCTAGAACAGAAATCTAAACACATCATTCAGATCTCTCTGGCCGGAGATCGAACCCGGAACCCCTGTGTGTCAGACACGTATGGTGACCGCTCCGCCACGCGAGTCCTCAAAGTCGAGTCTGCCTACTTTAGGAATTTGCTGCCTCAAAAGGTCACAGGTAGACTTTTGGAGGAGCTTGACTTCATATGACCTCTTTTTGCAATGATCAAAAATATAACATACCTCGAGGAAGTCTAATAACGTGGACGACGAATTAGCTCGGAGTACTGCATCGACCATGCAGTATACGTCTCCAGGTCGCCTGCATAATGACCAATTGTCCAGACCGTACAATGGTGGCAGAGACGCGTATGAGGTTTCTGGAAAGTGAATATAACTAATATTTTATATCACCTATTGCCATATCGATTTTCGCTGCAAAAAAAATGTAAAATTGCTAGTATACTCGATTAAATTAAAACTATGATTATCTCCTAATTACGACAAAGTTACGAGAGTGTATTCGAGGCGAATCTTCATCTCATCAAGGAGGAGGGACACTCGAAAAATCGTCAAAATCACATCACGCAATCAGTGGACTCTTTTGAACTTTATATTGAGCTTTGGATAGTTAAGAAGACACCAACTTGGAAATGATCCCGGACACTACGCCTGGACTGAATAGCAAATAGGGCGATGGGCGCTTATAGGTGATGCTAATGTCCATAGGATAAACCATATTGAGGCCCTTATATATCATTACGTACATATAATATGTAGATAAAAAAATATATGCATAATATTTGCCATCCGACAAAATCGAAAAGACAGTAACGTCCTTTTCATCAGATTGAAGTAAGTGGTTACTACCGCCCGTGGGCATCTGTCTGAAGTCGGTCACAGATGCTATTCCCGAGGATTAAGATGGTCGCCTCGTGTATAAGTGAATTCGCAACCATAACTTTCCACCTCACGCAAGAATTGCTCACGCTAGAAATAAGTGAGCCTGTGATACTTCCCCGGTAGAACTAAGATACCGGTAGCTACGGTTCTACCTGGTCAACTCTGGTCCTTTCTAGAGGCGCTTACTTTCGGTATTACATTATTTCCAAGCTTATGTTCGGCTGGACAATTACTACAAAATAGCTTGTAGGGGATATTCTCTAGTAGAAGAACTAAAAGTTGCATGGTAACGGATCGACCCTCTACAGTCTAACGTCAGTTTATCATCTTATCACTCGGCATTTACTGTTTACAGAAATCAAAAATAGATGGAACTCTGCATAAACAAAGGCCTATTAGTCCTTATAAATTCCTTCGAATCCTTGTTCATCATCAGGATCATGGATTATCCATGATCCTTATAATAAATTATAGTTATACCGCGCCGGTCTACCGGCTCACATGTTTTTTATTCGCACACGTTGTATTGAACAATGCTGATAACAACCGATAGCAGTGATAGCCTAATGAAACTTGGTCTCTCAATCGAGGGTCCCAGGTTCGAATCCCAGGCCACTGATTTTTCTAAAATTATGTGCTTATTAGAATTTAATTATCACTGCTTTACGGTGAAGGAAAACATCGTGAGGAAACCTGCCCATCTGAGAGTTCTCAAAAAAAATTGTTTTCAAAGGTATGTGAAGTCCACCGATTCGCACTTAGCCAGCGCGGTGGACTACTGGCCTAAAACTCTCTCATTCTGAGAGAAGACCCGTGCCCAGCAGTGGGACAATAATGAATTGACGATGATAATAACCGGGACTCATTGCTTCTTGTGTGTTTCATTTAAGCACAGAGAGATAAATGACATTTTACCACCAGCGGTCATCCATCCAAATGCCAGCCGCGCCTGATGTTGCTTAACATAGTTTAATTAGGATCTTTTCAGGGCTTGTGTCCTTCAAAGCACGAAAACATTAATGACATCCACCAGCAGTCACCTATCCAAATCCTAGTCGGGTGTAAAGTTGCTTAAGTTACATTAGGATCTACGTAGAGTTTATTTTGGCCTCCAAAGTACGGGAAAACAAATGACATTTAACCACCAGCGATGACCCATCCAACTCCCAGCCAAGCCTAATATTGCTTAACTTAGATAAATTACGATTACACCTCAGGGTTATACGCTATTAATATTATTGGTATTGACATTTACCGTTTAACTCCGAAGCGCCAAATACTGCAGCATACGTTAACACATTAAAAACTATTAACAATCTTTGGTTGCACATTTTCACAATGTCACTATTAATAGTCTTAAGCAATAATTTATTCAGTTCACAAACATGTTTATTTTAATTACTATTTTTTATTTAACACTTTTTCACTGTTGCAATGGTTTTTTTGAATTTAATCTTTTTGATTAATTATTATTTATAATTATAATCGTAGTCATGAAAATGATAGCTATGTTATAAATAATATATTAAATAGTAAACAAAATATATCATAATCTATTTTATAAAATTAAAATAAATATTGATAATATTGCAATGTAAACGCATTTAATTAAATAAACATATATATATATAAATTTTGAGACAAATACTAAAACACTAAGTGTAAATTAATCAAAATATTTTTATTTCGTAATTGTTTAAAAGCTGTTTGTCCGTCGTTACGTGTATGGAGGTCAATTATAGTAAAAGTAGAACGAATGATTACCTTGAGATGTTGATTTAAACACCGAAAAATGCACCTTAATATTATTTTGATTAAATAATCAAGTTCCATTTAATACAGCAGACAAATTTAAATTATGATACAAATATTCACAATTTATTAAATATAATTTTAATGTCTCTTAATGTTGATTAATGATTGGTAATTTATAAAGTGTAAAATTAAGTTATTTATTTTCCTTTTTGCAGTTAAGTTATAAAATTGATTATGTGCATTTTAAGGTAAGATAATTATGTAATATATAATATAGTGTAGAAATATAATCAGTTTTAAATTAAATATAATAAATAAATACGATTAGATTAAATGTAATATTCTATCGGACAATAACTGTTATTTAAAATAATACAATTCATTAAAAATAATTGTTGATACATATTTATATTTACACACATTACATTAATAAATACACAGAATGAAAAAAATATTATTAGTAATATTTGTAGTAATTATCAAAAAAAAAATTGCAAATCGTTACCACCGAACGTGACACAGAACACTAGCATACCGCGAACACACTAACACAGTGCGACTGGTGTGTTGAGACGCGTTGCTATCAGGGTAGAGGTCCCTTCTCTGGTTGCGTCAGGTGTTTCAATAGATCGATGCGTAGCGAAGTTGAGAGTGTTAAATAAAAAATCTTTCATTGCATGTACAGTGCAATACAATACACGGTAGAATGAAAAACAAAAAAGAATGAAAGATTTTATAAGTTCTTTTAGATCATTTCAAATAAAATGTGTATTATATTATAAACATAATACACATATTATTTGGAATGATCTATTTACCCGTATTTGATACCCGTATCAGCAGTGATAGCCTAATAAGGTCGAAACTCGGCCTATCAATAGAGGATCCCAGGTGCAAATCCCAGGTACGCACCACTGATTTTTGTAAAATGATGTGCGTATTAGAATTTAATTATCACTGCTTTAAGGTGAAGGAAAATATCGTGAGGAAACCTGCACATCTGAGTTCTCTAAAAAAAAGAGTTCTCAATGGCCAGCGCGGTGGACTATGACCTGAAACTCTCACACTAGGAGAGAAGACCCGTGCCCAGCAGTGGAACAATAATAGATGGAAGATGATATCCGTATTGTCGATAACACAAAAAATCTGATTTATAAACATAACGGTTGTGTAAATGTAAATATAAATATAGGTATGTTTCACAAATGAAAAGTTAAACAAAGGTTTGTAATAATTAATTCATTCATAATTAATATTAAGTGATTATTAAGATTAATTTTACATTTGTTTATTAAGAGGTACCCATCGCCGTGGGAGTGACACCGACTTCTGTGGGATTCTTAACCACTAAAATCCCTAAAGTGGTATTCTTGGCGTTACGAAGAATTTCCGGGATCTTCAAAGAAATGTAACCGGACTCCTCTGAATACTGCTCAAACCTGGTGAGCGGCTGGTCCGCGCCGTCTGGTCTTCACGACGGTATGAAACTGTTTACCGGGGATCATCCCTCCCGGGGTTAATAGCCAGGCGGTTCGAGCTGCCTCTCTTACCCCCTTTCAGTAGTCTATTAAGACAGGCAGGGGATACCGAAGCCCTATTCTAATTTGATCACATTACCAACACGATATTTATTAACCTAAATATGCACGTGATTCTGATAAAAACGTCACTCTATTAATGATTGGTCGATAATAAATGCACACATTTGCGGTTTTTTCATGTCATTAAACATCGTTAAAAGCGTTGAAACCTGACAAAAATGTTTAGTTGAATTTAGTGATTATAAAATTGTCAATGTTGAAATGTTGTATCTTTCAATACTTGTGCAAATGTTTACAATCTCTGCTGGGGTCATATACCATTTAAATGGTAAGTAGAAGATTATTTTATCTACGGCGTCACGTGTCTGATACGTTCAACGTATGCACATAAACGAACCTATAAACTGTGGTGAATACTGACGGTGCGTAGCAAATTAGTTTAAATTCTGTATTTAGTTATTTTGATAGTATGGAGTCTTTTAAGTCTAACACTGAGTTGGTTATTAGAAGACTTGTTTTGATGGCATACGGAGATTTAAAACTAGTGAAATAGCTTGGTGGAATGGTGTAGTTGCCGGCTCGCTTTTTTACGAGGCGATCGTCTTCGTCCTTTTGACGAGCAACGTATCTGTGATCGACTTCAGATAGAACCCTGCTCTATTTGAAGTTACTTATAGATTTACATGGCGGTAATCATCACTTAATGGTCGTTTGCTTCTTTATTCATGGTAAAAAAATGTACTTAACAAAAAAAAGTGTACGAACACGTATAATTTATAAAATATTTGTTTTACTTGTTCACATGACTCGGGGTGTGAGTGTTAAGACTAAAAGGACTTAAAGCAAGTCATAATTTTAAAGACGAGTCTTAAACAATTGGGTTGAGTTTATAAACTTTAAATACTAAATTTCATCCATCAATATTCATTGCCCTAACAGTAGAAAAGTTTCAGATAAGCGCAGGCCTAATGAGAAATAGGAGTGAATTTCATTCTTTCACAACAATGGAGTAGCAAATGAGCACGCAGTGCACCGGATAGTAAGTGGTTGTTACCGCTCATGAACATGTGACAGCCCTCAGAACACGAGTTCTACCTGAAGCCGATCAAAGATGCGCTGCCACTCCTAAAGACTTCAGCCGGCATTCATACCCTTCCACCATTAAGCAAAACTACTTCACGCCAAAAAGTTGTGTGGCGGTGGGAGCTCTCCGGTCGAACTCGACTTCTACATTATATAAGGTTAGTTGGAGTAACATCGGAACTGGACCAAATTTTATGAAATTGGTGAATTCACATACCGTGCCATGACAATACGCATGCTTGATGCAGCGAATGTTTATAAAGGTGGCCCATGGGCTACAATTTCAGTCGACGGATTTTACCCCCGCTCCGATATTACCCCAACTCACCTTATATATTTTTTTACAGACACGGAATACAATCGCATACCACCGTTATACACCCTAGATGATTATGAGTCGTGTCTCCGTGACCAAGGAGTCTACTGTTTAGCACAGTTTGAATTATACTCGGCATCTGAAAATAAAGTCATTAATCTTATACGGGTAAGTATATAAGTTATGTTTGCAAGTAAACTGTAAGAGCACCGAAGGAGGAAATAGGACCTAAGCCTACCCTCCGCTCCCACTTAAAAATAT
Source organism: Cecropterus toxeus (assembly GCA_018249875.1). Lineage (NCBI taxonomy): Eukaryota > Metazoa > Arthropoda > Insecta > Lepidoptera > Hesperiidae > Cecropterus > Cecropterus toxeus. The sequence continues at coordinate 7,693 of DWNE01000055.1, forward strand.
GGAAAGTCTTGTCATTCACCAAACTTCACTTTAAATTTATTTCAGAGACTATACTTATTATGGAAATACTATCAAAACCAGGTTGGCAGAACGAGTATTGTTCGACCCGGAAGGTACTACCGCCACACCTATTTCTAAAGGGAAGCAGTTATTGCGTTTCGGTGGGAGGGTGTGGTTGTTGGCTCACTTTCATATGGGGCGACCATCTTAGGCCTTGCGAGTAGCAACACACCTGTGATTGACTTAGGATGTTGTATATCGAGTAGCTTACAGATATCTATGGACGTCAGTGGTCTACCATAAAGTGGATAGCACGTTCGTTTGCTGCTTCAATTTTGGAAAAAAATTCAATGCCTACTTTCGGCTTGGTCAAGCTCAGAAGAGAAAATTCTATATCCGGCAATGATTAGCGTTACTGTCTTTTGCTTGGTAGTAAGAGAGGTACTTAATTACGCGGTCTAACATGTCCTCAGTGTTATCGATCTTGTAAATGACGTCAGTGACTGAAAAGACATAAATCTATGGGTAAAGTTATAACTGATTAAAAATGACTTAGGCTTCTTAATTCTTAAGAAAGCTTGGCTGTGGATAAGTATTTTATACAAATAAAATAAATTGAATCCTATTACTATCCCACAGCAACGGCTGACTCTAAAAGGAAGAGGAGTTAAGGCCACAGACCACCGCGCTACTGCATCTCATATTGTATGAACTTTAAATGATTAGAGGAGCCTGGTACTTGAAACTTGGACCTCCGGTCGTTAGACGAGTTTCAAACCACTAGGCTATCACTATTATTATTTTTAGGAATACTCTGCAGTTACAGTAAAACGTAACAACCATTCGATAATTGATAAAGGAGTCTGCGTCTCAAAATCGTGTGACATCGTCGACAATGAAGAGAAAAATTTTAGAACAAAAGAAGGTTTACATTCAGCTCTCGAAGAATGCGTCAACCGTACAATATGGAAGGAGTACGGAATACATGCGAAACTGCGTCGGATCTTTGGCTGTGATAAACAAAATGACGAAAGACCCACAGATTTGCTTGATTGGGTTACTGCTACGATCTGTTTAGTAATCATCGTGATTAACTTGATCGGGACCTATTACGATTATGTTAAAATTAAATATGACAGGACAAATTATAAAAGTGGTAAAATACGTTCTGAAACTTTTCTAAATCAATGAAAAAATATTTTCTAAAGGCGTAGAACCAGTGTAGTTCGACCGGGGAGGTACCACCGCCACATCTTTTTCTAGTGAAAAGCAGTTCTTGCGTTTTAGTAGAAGGGTGTGTTTGCTAGCTCAGTTATATATAGAGCGACCAGTTATACATCTAGGTCCTCGAAAGTGGTAACGCGTCTGTAACCGACTTCATATTGAGCCTGTTTCCTATATAAAGTACAGGTATCAATAGGCTGCAGTAACCACTTATCAACAGGTGGAGTACATGCTCATTTGCTACTGTAATCTGATAAAAAAAATATTTTGATGACAAAGCAACTGTTGCAAATATTGTACCCAACAATATTTAGTAGAATATGTATTTTTTGCACTTCATTGTAAACTAATGAATTTGTTATGTGTCCAACTACTCGTAAATGTCCATTAAGATGGAATATGAATATAATTGATACTTGAATTGTATTTATTTGTAAAAGTATATTAGATTAACACAATCAATAAAATATTTTTTTAAACTTACAGTATACGCATACCTGTCATGTTTTTCGTTACAAAAAAATATTAGCGCGTTAATAGACAAAGCACAAAGTTCCCCGGAATCAAAATGTTTGCAAGAATTGCATGGTATCAAGTAAGTCCATCTTTTCTCTTTCCATCCATTGATGATCTCATAAATCTCTGAAAAATGGAGAGGGAGTGCGAGAAACGCTCTCCTCTCTATTTTCCTATTAGGCTTATGTGATTTATGTTTCTGTACATTTGTATATTTAAAGCAAGTAAAAAATGTGTCATGTGGATGTGTAATTTCAAATAGTCATAGATAACCTCAAAAATATCAGGATAAATTCTGGAGTTCTAAAGTATTGCTCCTGTTCTTCATGAGATCATGAGGTGTTCAAACACTACTACTTGAAACATTTAGGAAATTATTTCTAGAAAAAATATTATTGCTATCATGCTCTTTTTTGTAGACATTAATAAGGTATCCGACGCTGTAGGAGCGAACCAAGGAAGGCAACTAGAGGCCTCTGATCGCGTTGTCCTATCGGGCTCCAGCCAGATCAGCGGCTGGATTTACAGCATCGTCTGCCATTCTTCCCGGGGTCCCTTGGCTAGACGGTTCGAGCTCTAACTTTTGCCACCCGCGAAATCGAAAGCGCCCTTTTGGTGGCCTCTTATGACAGGCAGGGTACCGTAGCCCTATTCTAATCCCAGAACTGCACGAACGATCGCCAACATACCTAGTGGAATACTTAATTTATAAATATTGTTTTGCTTTAGGACGGTGGCTACAGTACTTGTCCTGTTTGCTCACGTGACTTCACTTGTAACATCATTTACTGAAGATCCCCACACTTTCGAGAAGGTAAAAGGTATTTTACAAGTCATTAAAAAATTAAAAATCAACAAGATTTAAGCTAATTTTATAGCTTACTAGACACAACATCTTAGTCTTTAAAAATAGTAACTTCTGAACTTGCCGAAAAGCATTTGGAGAGTTAATAATTCTTCGACCGGAGATGTATCACTGTTTATTTATAGTTATTTCTAGCGTAAAACAGTTTTTGCGTTGCATTGGAAGTGTGTGGTTGCCGCCTCACCGTATATGAGCGACCATCTAGGTCCTCGAAAGTAGAAATGCATCTGTGATCGTCTTCAGATAGAACACCTGTTTTATATGAAGTTGCTTACAGATGACCATGGGTGGCAGTGAGCACTTACCATCAGGTGGACTGCATGCTCGTTTGCTACTTTAGTTTGTAAATTTAACTTCTTTGTGTTATGTCATTGTCATTGTGTTATGTAAAAATTTGCTTATCCTAACAATTACATTTAAAGATCTAACAGTGATTTGATTACGGTTTTGCTACGGTATATTCTTTTATTTCAGGCTTACGACAATAAGTTTTATGCCGTGATATTTTCCGGCTTGTTACTGGTGCAAATATTCATGTTTATTACTGGGTTCCTGCTTGCTTATTCCCTTCAACTAAAAACTGAAGTCGGGTGGCGTCTTGTACCCAAGCTATTCTTTTTGAGATGGTGGAGGTAAGATGATCTTTTCTCTTTAGTTATCGAAGATAGATCTACCACTAAAGATCTGCACTAATCTATCTTCTTCTATCTATCTTCTATCTCCTTTATATTTCTACTTATAATAAATCTGTAGAGAGGTCAATTCTGTACATGAAATATACAGAATTGACCTCTTTGACTCAGAATTGACTTCATTTCCATATCATCTTTATATGTACATATATTATGAAACAAGTGTATTATAAAGGGTTCAAATTGAAAAATATTTTTGTGTTGAATATTCCAATTATTGGGAAGGCTATAAGTACAGGCTATACGCTATGTTTTTTTTGTTTTCTTCGTATGTAATAGAAACCGAGGGCTACAGCGTTCTTCTGCGGGTTCTTCCGAGTTTTTCTGCGGTTGTACCGCAGAAGAACCCGCAGAACGGGTCGCCCTACACTGGTTCTGGTGGACTCTTCTTTCCGGCAGGGCTTTTTCCGTTTCCTCCACACACATTTCTAGCGTGAAACAGACACGCTAGAAATTAGAAGTTGGTCATAGGTGCTTTGCTACTCCTAAGGACTAAATTAAAACGCCTCGGATATGACTTTCATCACACCCTAGAAACTAAAAAGCAGCAACGCTTAAAACTGTTGTTTTTAGATAGAAACACGTGTGGCGGTGATGCCTCGATCAAACCAATATAGTTCGACCGGGAAATACCACCGCCACACATTGTGAAGCAGTTATGAAATGAAATGAAAATAGTTTGTAATGAAAATAGTTTATTTTCTCTCACACAGAAGGTCTTAGGTTAATGGTACAATGATTTAAAACATTTGAATATCTTCAACCTTACGAAGTGAGAACCTGGTGCCTATTATAGGTATGGGATACCAGTGCCCTCCCACGGAAGACTTGTATGATAAACATTTGTTTGTGTGTGTGTATGCGTATGTGTTCGTATGTGTGTGTGTATGTGTGTGTATGGGTATGTGTTTGTCGGATTGGTTCTTGCGTTTCGGTTGAAAAGTGTGGCATGAGGCGACCATCTTAGTCCTCGGGAGTAGCAACGCATCTGTGATCGACTTCAGATATAATCCCTGTTCTATATGAATTTGCTTACATGTGTCCAGCGGCAGTAACCACTTACCATCAGGACTGCATGTAAGTTTGTTACTTCATTCTTTAAAAAATCTACACTGGTTATACCTTGTATAATCAATGTAGTTTGACTGTCAGCTATGGGATACCTGAAGTATACTCAAACATTCTACAATGCAGACTGGCCAATTGCCTTCTACCAACTTTAATATGATTAAAATAGTACTGAACATAAACTCGTTTCCTAATTTCTAAAATTTTATCTTGATAGATTCATCAACTTTTTATCGAAACGATTGAAAGATTTTACATAATAAGTTTAATTGACTCCAGCTTTTTTGGTACCAAAATAAATTATAACTATAACATTTAGTTTTGTGATTAAATTAATGTATCAGTGTAAGTATCAGAACTAAACTGAAAATCGGTGACAAAATAAAAATAAAATATTAAAGTGTTAAGAAATAAAGATTAACTTTTGAAGTTAAGCCAAAATTCTTCAGATTGATTGATGTCTCTGAATCAGGGCTTCTCAAACTTACGCCTTCTATATAAAAAATACCCTTTAAAAATTACCTCTACTTAGAGTAGAATAATAATAAAGGATAAGAGTAATAATCAGAAGGGGTAATAGATATGTGAGGTTAAGAATTAAAATATTTGGGCTTATTCTAGGCGCAACTTTACTTTTAACTGTCACATGTGCGCCATTATCTAAGTAGCCATCATTACAATAATTTTGTTGCGTACCCGTTACTATTACCCAAGAGGTACGCGTATGTAGACTACTTTGAGAAACACAGCCTTAAATCACCAGTGTCAATTGTCAATTAGTAAGTTCAAAGCACTGAATAAAATCAAACTTTGCCGATATAAAGAAATATAAGATATTATCCAAACAAAAAAGAAAAACCCGCTAAGTTTCTTGCCGGATCTTCTCACTTGAGGTCGAGTTCCAATGCGGCGCTCGTGTAAAAAAAATTTGTGACGATTTGTAAGTGCCCCCGTAGGCCTATGCAAAACATTTCATTTAATTTCATTTCAGATTAACGCCACCATACGCGCTAGTATTAGGTGTCATGATGAGCTGGATCCGACACCTGGGTACCGGCCCAGTGTGGCAGATGCAAATAGGCTCCTGTGTCGCCACCTGTCGCAAGTACTGGTGGAGTAATGTCCTGTACATCAATAACTATATAAAGGAAAACCGCTTCTGCGGTTATCAAACTTGGTGAGTTTGGATAATGTTCAGTTTAAAGTTGAGTTTTGAGAGATAGTTTCTTTTATTGGTAAAAGATGTTTTAACCCAAGCGTTTAGTCAATAGTTTACTTATTTCATAAATTTAATCATGATTAACGTTTCAATATAATAGCTCACGTCAATGTTAACGAAGGTATTTTGTGTAAAGGAAAGGGTAAAAATTGATTAAGGAGCTATACTTGATTTTCCTGTATCGTGGTTTCTTGGACACAAAGCCGAATAGACGAATCCTTTAAATATGTCTGGCCAGGGTTTGAACTCTGAAACCATTGCGTATTAAATCAATATGATGACCGCTTCGCCACGCATGTAGTAGGACTTATCAGGATAGCTACTTAAGTTTCAACTAATTTTCAATGTTATCTTAACATAAATGCAATTAACATTTCAGGTATATGTTTCCTTACATTTTCAATGTTATCTTAACATAAATGCGATTGATCATTCCAGGTATATAGCAGCAGATATCCAACTGTTTCTTCTAGGCCTTATAGTTCACGTCGCCACCAGGCGTCGTGCGAGATGTTTAGTCTTGGGAATTGTAGTACTGCTGGGAATGGCGATGCCAGCTCTCCACGTATGGCTATACGATCTTAATCCACAAGCTGTGTTAACACCCGAGTAAGTAGTTAAGGTTCTTAATGACATTTTTTTTATGGAAAGTGTATATGTTTAATATCTTTTCTTATTAGAGATGCATGAGCATGATAATATCGAATTTAGAGGTATTAATTAATATTAGCACATTTACGAAGATCTATAAAAGAAAAAATATGTGAAAAAAAATTACAAATTGCCGAGCTTCTCGTTCTGTTAATGGTTATGGCTTCTTTAATTATATTGAAGTAACAAATGAACAAGCAGTCCACCTGATAGTAGGTTACTGCCGCCCATGGACATTAGTAGGCAAATTCATATAGATAAGGTGTTCTGTCGTAAGTCGATCACAGATGCATTGCTACTCCCGAGGACTAAGTTTGGCAACCACACCCTTCATCTGGAACGCAAGAAATGCTTCCACTAGAAGTTATTGTGGCGGTGGTTTTCCGGTCGTACTTCAATCTTGTACCACGTCCAACAGCATTTCTTTGTTTTAATATATATTTCTACAGATTTTACCGCACCCTACACGATTATACTTTTGAATCGAGCCATATCCAAGGCCACGTTAACATATCCTGCTTCATCATCGGCATGGCGACGGGATATTTTGCTCATAACTTGCAGAAGAGAGGCACAGATCTATCAAGATCCAAGGTAAGCTAGTAATCATGGGCTCTTTTTCTTTCTTTCTTTTTAATCACGAACTCGAGTTCCGAATTCACTTTAACAGGTAATATGCTGTTACTAAGGTTGTCAAATTTTATTAGAAGGAAAAGAGTTTATTAATTTCAAAGGTAAATAAATAATACAGATTTTTATAAAGGTATTCTTTGATACTTCTTGCAAATCAGGAGCAATTAGGAGCTCACTTTTAAACAATTTCAATGAAACCTTGTTCTTCTAGTATCTCGTCAACTCATTATTGTCCCTATGCAGGCCACGGAGCTTCTCTCAGAACCACATTTGTGAATGTGTATAGACACACACACTCACAAATTAAAACAGAAAAAACCCTGTTCCCTTTATAGTTTTACAGAACTTTATGAACTCTATTTTTATTATTATCTTTGTATTTACAATAACAGTATATTATAGAATGGACCACATTGGGAAAAAGAAAATCTGGGTTTCCATTAAACAAAAATTGCCAACTTTTGGGCTGTCAAAATATTATTGACAAAAGTTTCTATAATTACCAGGTTAAGCAAACAAAGCAACGAAAATTGAAAGCAAATGTTCGATTCAGTGTAGAAACAAAAGTTAGTAATTTTTTGGAGATTTGGTAGCATGGAAGTTGCCAATAATTTTGATAGGCTCACACCTTAACATATTTTTAACGATTAATTATCATCGTAGATTTGTAAACTACTATGCTGGTTAGTGATCCCGTTGAACATTGGTGTGTTTTACCATGTGAGCACGGTCTTCGCTGACACACCGCGTGCCCCCCTCATCACTCGAATGCTGCATGCGGCCAGCCCCCGCACGGTTTTAGGTGTCCTGTATGCTATTTGGACGTTGGGGATAATATGCAAGTGCAATGGTAAGATCAATTGACAATTCAGCTCTTATATTTTATTTGTTTTCGAGGTGTAAACCTTTAAAGCTATCCGGCGACGTGAGAGCGGCGCCATTTTTAAAAATTATTCGACGCAAGAAAGCGATCTTGTCGTATCTCAAAAAATGCATTTTTACTCCAGATCCAAAAAACTATTAAAAAATCTCGTATGTTTTGATTTAGATGGTTTACAAGGTTCTTATGTTATTAATCTAAAAAATATTATACTTTATTTATATAACCATTCCAAGATCAGAGTAATGTTTTAGCATAGGTATAACTTAAATTCGTATTTTTTTGGGATACGACAAAATCGCTTTCCTGCGTCTATACAGCCACTCTGCAAACCGAGACGATTTAAATGATATATCACAATCGATTTAAATGATACGTCACAATCTGTTACATCGTACATACATCGAAAAGCATTACCGTCCTTGTGACGCAATCAATCAATCAATCATTTATTTATTAAGTTGAGTAGTTAAATAATTATTAGGTCTTTACAATGTTCTCCAATGGTCATTTAACTTTAGCCACAACGTGGTAGCGGGTATCAATCAAGGAATCTAAACGTGTTGAGGCGAGGTAAGTACGCTCGTGTTGATTTGTAAATATTTTTTAAGTGTTATATGGAGAATTCTTATATTAATTTATAACTTTCCTGATGTTCTGACCTTTAAATCGAATTCTAGTTAAATTTTAATCAGGAGCTTTGGAAAAAAGGTATGTATCTGCAGTTTACACACGGCAGAATTGGAACTTAATAATACTTTTTACAAAAATAGATAAAGTAATCTCTGCAGCAGATATTCGTACATCTTATTTGGCATATACTAAACTTAGCCTTTTATGCAAGCTACGAAGTAAAATCGTAAGCGTGATTCAGAAAGGGGTACAGCGCCATCTAGTTGTAGCGCCGACAACTGCTCTCGTAACGTATTTACGTATAATCGAGTTTCATGAACTAGAAAAACATTAAAACAAAAAACCCGACTGCTTAAAACGAAATTTTTGTTCATAAAGATATAAGTCTATTTACTAGCTTTCATTTGATACCCATATTGTAATAGTAAAAAAAATCGCCCTCCCCCCTTTTTCCTCTTTTTCCAGGCCTCATTTAAAAATATATATATATATATATATATACCCTATGTCCCTTTGCAAACTGAGACGATTCTATTGATATGTCATATGTCATAATCCGTCAAGCCTGCAAGCAAGTTTGGGCTGTAGCGCATGCGAAAGAAATGTACATACATACAAATAAACATACATACATAAAACAGTACCGTCCTTATGACGTAGTCGGGTAAAAAGTCACGTTTATAAATAAAAGTTTCATATCAAAATATGTTTTCAGACTTGTCCAAAGCATTGTTCTCGTGGCGTGGGTGGCATGTCCTCAGCAAGCTGTCCTACGCAGTGTACTTGGTTCACGTGCCTTTCATCCACGTAATCTTTGGTCTACGAAAGCAACTTATTCCAGTATCGGATTCCTACGTGGTTGGTTTTTTATGAATTTGTAGTCATAAGCTTCTTTGTAATTTACCGATGGTAGGTGGTCGCTGGCGCCTATTAAATTCTTTATCTAACTCTCGGAATAGGGATTTATTTTCAAACAGTAGTTGTAGGATTTATTTAACTTTCCAAACAGACGAAAACGCCAATCAACGACACAATAAGTTAATATTAAAAAGAAATGCACTGAAAAATAGCTTTGTAGTCAAATCCATCATTTTGTCTTGTCCAATGTGTCGCAGTTTTTGGTTTAGTTGTTATTAATTTTGTTCTACAAAAAATAGACCATTTTATTTGATATCCATATAGACATTTTTGTACGACCCACCCTTTTGCACAAGAGTGAGCGATCCGTCATTTTACTGCAGGGGATTAACAACAAAATTGATAATTTATAATTACAATTTATAGTCCAAATTTCCAATAGGACACTGAGATGTGGACTAAATTCAGCTTGCAAGATTTGACCTAAATATACTTACATACAAAATTGTTGAAGTTAAATAAAAGCTTTTAATAATTCATTAAAATATGAAAGAAGTCGGTTAATTGCAAGGTTTTTACCCTATCCTTAAGAAGAATAAGTGGTGAAACTGGATAACAAAATAAAAAAAAATACAATATTTGGCAGATGTCAATGACCTTTCTGGTGCTGGGGCTGTCGTTTCTAGCTGCAGTGCCGCTGTATCTGATGGTGGAACTGCCCGCCGAGAGACTGATGAAGCTGATCTACGCTAACCAGACTCGACCGAAGAAAAATTAAATATTATTTAAGAATTACATAATAAGTAAATAAATCATTATAATATAACAACAATATATTCAATCAAATGATAAATCGTCGCTTGTATACATCGTTACATTTATAATTTATGAACACAAATACAATAAGAACAAATACAATTTACCAAGGCTTTCGATCGGGTTCCTCATGATATCCTTCTTAAAAAACTGAAGATGTATGGCTATAATGGATCAATTTTAAAGTGGTTAGAATCCTATCTGACTGGACGTTCTTGTTTTGTAGTTGTTGATGGTTACAACTCTAATTCTTTAAGGGTAACATCTGGTGTCCCTCAGGGTTCTCATTTGGGGCCCATTTTATTTAATATATATATCAATGATATTGGCACATGTTTTCAAAATTCCACTCCATATCTTTACGCTGACGATCTTAAATTTATAAAAGTCATAAAATCTAAAGTCGATCAATTAACTATGCAAAGAGATTTGGACAGATTAACGTACTGGTGCGAGCGCAATGGCATGATTCTCAACCCTTCAAAATGCATCCATATTAAATTCACGCGCAAGATACGTATTGAACCTACTTTTTACTGCATAAACGGAAACAAAATTTTAGAGGTCAATAAGGTAAATTACATAAGTAAATTACAGATTTAGGAATTACATTGGATAATAAGTTATCATTTTGTGAACATTTAAACAAGGTAATAGGAAAAGCAAACAAAATGTTAGGTTTTGTCATTCGAAACTCTAAAACCTTTAAGAATCATAAAACTAAAATAGCACTTTACAACACTTTGGTCCGAAGCGTCTTAGAGTATAATTCTGTGGTTTGGCGCCCTCACTACGCCACGCATATTTTAAGAATGGAACGGGTGCAAAAAAGGTTTATGTGGCATCTCTCCTTTTCTGTCGGATTGTCAAAGAAATTGCCCTCGTACATTAATCGTCTACGTCACTTTAAAATGTCAACGCTTGAAAACCGCCATGTACTAGTAGACCTCACTTTTCTATATAAATTACTCAGAAATCATATAGATTGCCCCGACCTTTTAAATAAAATTCAATTTAATGTCCCTCGGAAAAGCTATAAAAAATGTTTAAAACCTCTCTGTGCCCCGTTTCGTAGGACCGCCCTAGGAGCGAATTCCACAATTCCCCGCTCATGTAAACTGCTGAACGCGTGCAATGGGTCACTGGACTTAAATCATCTCACTTTGTATAGTTTTAAAAAATTGATTGCTTCTGAACTGCACACATAAACTCAACCCAGATTATATTTAACTCTTGCTTATTATGTACTTTTGTTGGCGCATGCGGTGTTTGCCTTAATAGGTTATATACTTAGTTTTTAAATAGGTTAAGTCAAAATTTGTAAATCTAGTATTGTAACCACTGGCAAGCCTTTTTAATAAATAAATAAATAATAAAGTGTAAAACAAAATGAACAAAGTAAATTGGTTTTTGAAGTAAAAAACAATTACACAATTAGGACAAAAGTAAAAATATCTTAAAAAGACAAGAGATAACTAGAGCTTAAGAGTTAAGAGGTCATTTCGTTCCAAATTAAAATTTACTGAAGCGGAAAACTGGGGACAATTTAAATCGGTTAACCAGAAAGAAGTAGGAGGAAGGGAAGGAAAGGAAATGTTAAGGAAAAGGAATTTATTCATCCTTCGGGACAGAAGTCGCGAAAATTATAGGACGGATCATTGGAAAGGGAACGAGGAATTAACATGCTAGCGAATTTGTGTAATAATTAGAACCGTTACGATTCTTAATTTGACAAATATTGAAATTATCTGCCATTGAATGAAATTTGGTTATTGTGCAATAAAAGAAAACCATTTGAACTATAATGTAAACAATGAAATAAATCTAATAAATGCGACTCTCGGACACCCCTATTTTCTGAGATGAGAAATTTTCGGACAGGAATATTTTCAAATTTTTAGTCGATAAATATCGAGTAAAAGTTAATTATTTTTCGAGCACGGTGGTAATTTATCCAGTTACCACCGTTTCCTATGCCGTGTTCTGGGCGATAATAGCAAAGTTTCGCTGGATGCGTCAGGCGAATTCGCCGTATATTAAACGTAACACATGATAGTAAACTTTTTGTTCACGGGAAGCTTTGCAGTTCCTCTTGTAAAGACACTATGGTACGCCTTTGGACAGACACCGGGTTATGCGGGATTTTTAGCGAACTAAAATCCCTTCGATGTCGTTACTCGGCACTAAGTAGAGGACTCCAGGAAATCCAATGGAACGCAACCGATATCCTGTAAGCACGAACGCAGGACTGCTCAGGAGAGCAATTATGCAGGAGAGTGACCCATATTAAACAGGCATTGAGCGTATTACAAAACGTATTTTCAATATAGCTTTCCACAGGATTTGGCAACCATAAACCCCTGATTTGAATTGTAGCTAAACCCTTTGAAAATAACATTAACCGTTGAAAACAAAATCCACGATAAAGCCCCGGGATGGGTCTTCGGCCGTTTCGAAAACAAACATTCGTATGTAAACGTGCATTAGATACGAACCGTTTTCGAAAAACAATACAGCTTTGATTTCATCACTCAACGATGTTTATCCTGCCTGACCCCATTCGATCCTCTCGTTAACGTTGCAAAGCATTGTACTCAAGTATTTGTATTCTGCGAGCAATACCATTGTTGTACTAGTATTCGTATTCTTTCCTTTTTGTTAGCATTTGAAGCTTTTGTGCTTCAATGGGAAAGACTATTGACGTTGCGCATTTCAGCTCTGGAAAGGTCGTTAGGAGTTGGAAAGGTACTTTGTTTTGGATTTCAGATATTTAGCTTCCTCGCTTCCAGCGTTGATAGTATCGTCTTTGTCTTTAGATGTATAGATATGAAAAATAGTTTCTTGGAAGAAATATAAGGAAATTTGAGACAATATCATCACACTTCTATAAAAAAAAAATAGTTTACATTATTGAACTATCCCTCATCCTATTTGCTATTCAATAATAACGATAATATCAATATAAAAAACGTGCCAATTCGAGTGTCTGTTTGTCGATAGGTAGCGACGCACCTGAGCCAGACCTCATAAATAGGGTCACCAAGCATCCGGCTTTATCCACAGTTATATCCGGCCAAATATTTATACATCCGGTTTTTGTTTACTTATTGGCTACGTACAATATAATATTGATCAAATATTTTTCCTTCATACAACAACCTAGCCATAAGCAAATTTTAAAAATGTGTGGTGCGATTATGATTGACATTTAGCAAATAATGAGCGAACACTTCGTTAGAGAATCGGTTAAAAAATGCCCCATAACATGTAAAAAAACGCTAAGAAACTTGCGTAAGACTTTATTAAAGGACCAATGCTTACTGGCCACTTCAGCAAAACTTAAAAGTGATATAAAAGTGTCCTGAACTTTTTAAAATATGGACTAAAAGATAGGGCACACTAAACATTAACTCTGGAAGATTCCTAATCCAGCTTTTCTCGCTTTGGTTCTGGAAACCCTATTCATAAAATATTGTAATATACTTTAGTAGTAATCAATCACCATCAGGTTGACATCACCAGAAATAATCAAGTTTCATGATTTATATCTTTCGACAATGAATTGCAAAGAACTGTATATTTGCATTATGTTTTTTCCATCTCTTCATTATCCATATTATATATTACGTATTTTATATAAATCATAAGTAATAGTTATACTTTGTTTATTACCCATAATAATACTTATTTTCATTAAACTGTCTGTTCTTCTTTCAGCAGTACGCAAGTAAAGTCACGCGACATATTAAGATGCCATGTGACTTTATTTTTATTTATTACCTTATAAGGTTCGATTAAAATACCTTGTACATTAATAGTACACATACTTGTAGCCTTGTACATTAATAGTACCCTATTAATGTACAAGGCTACAAGTCCATTAAAATATATTTTAATGTAATTGTACCCTTCCTAATGTCTTACCTGAAATTGGTCATACATGCATTACTCGTACTAAAGTATATATCGCTACAGAGAACTGAAAAATGTAAATAAAATAAATATTAAATTACTTCAAAAAAATACTCGTGTTACGAGAACATTTGTACAAAGTTAACTATTTTCTTCATTTCATTTTTATTCTTTCGGTACGATTACCATAAAGCGATTATAATTATTCGATTCTATGTACGCATTCTTTGTAGTATTTTATAACTACATTTACACTTTAGCTTCAGTTGTGCAGACAATAAAGAATCTTCTTTCTATCTATCTATCAATCGGGCGTCTATTGATGTGGATTCAAGTAGAGCATAATCTTATGGGCAGTCAGTAGAAAAGTTCCTACTAAGACTTACGTTGCGATTTTTTGTTTGCTAGGATCCGGTCTGCTTAATATTCTCCGGTCTATGCGATCCTGATTTTGCGGAATTGGTAATGTTTGATAATAAAATTATTCAGTCAGATATAGTGGGTAAAAACTTGAAATTTAGGGAGTTTAGAAGAAGGGAAGGATTACTTCAAATGATTAACATTCAAAATTAAAATCTAAATAGTTACGACTTATATTATTTGTTTCATATTAAAGACTTCACGTTATGTCATCAGTAATTTGATACTATTTTTATTTATTTGCATAATCGTATTCAAAATGACTGTGCCTTGTTGAGCATTTTCTAGTTTAGAATATAAAGACAAAGCCATAACTCACCACACTGGTCAAGTTTAAAGGGCCGTAAAACACTTAAAGTTCTACTTTAGTTGAAAAATAAATAGCGACTACTAAACACCAAAACATTTCTGTTTGACCAACTGTGATTCAACACACGTAACTATTAAAAAAACCATTAGAGGAAGCTTGTGCCCAGCAGTGAATCGTAAAAGACTTGATAAGTAATTAAGATATTTTCAATAAGTCTATTTCTAAAACGTATACCATTAATTTTAAAGTAATCATTCCTACATTTAATTGGGCTACACTTCACCGCGTGATCTAAGTCACGATCGATCTCATTGTTAGTCGGTTGGCTTGATATGAACCCTCCGGGCGTCGAGCCAGCACTTTCGGTCGATCTAGTGGTTTTATTTACGTCATTCATCACTCGGTTTTGTGGAATGCTTAGGACCAGCTGATATGCAGATTCGTTTGATCGAAGACTGAGAATTGCCGATAAATCTTTGAATCTAGCATTTTTACGTCTTTTATGTTAGTGAAATTTCAGTTGACGTGAAAAATGTATGTATTAAAGAGATAAAAAGTGAATGTGTTATATATGACTTTAAAGTAGAGCCTTTTGTAATCCGACTCCGTTGGTACCTACCGTCCTGCCGTCACAACTATTTCTGCCTTGTGACAAAAATAGAATAATGCAGCGCTTTCTACACTTATATCTTCTCAGCTTTAAGACGTGAATTTCCTGTGGCGTGGGTGCCATAGAACGTAAACACCCAGACCCAGAACAGAAATCTAAATTTGTCACACAGATTTATGTGTTGCCGTGATCAATAAATGTGATGTGTTCTGACACAAAGAAAATGGCAAAGCAGAGCTGTACAAGTCATTTCTGCTATCAGCTTTCTGTAGTAATGGTTAGCTATGCATGTATAGCAGACCGCGGAGGGAACTGCAATCCTATTAAGCTTGATTATAAACGTCACTCCAAGTTATTACTTACAATCAGGCGAAAAGCCAACCCGTCTGCGCCTTCAATTTTAGAAAAAAGGGTCTTGTTTGTCAATATAATCGTTATTTTCTTCTTTTTTAACTATATAATTATGTACTGAACTGTATTAATAGTTTTAATATATTATGAGCAATATAATAAATATTTTATGTTGCGATATTATTCCAACTTCCGAACTCTCACACGTCAAACACCAAAAACTGAATACAAAGACAAATAGGTACTCGTGAAATGTACCAAAAAATAATTTCACGAGCGCTCACAAAGGCCGGGCTACGTCTTTCATATTTTTACTGTCCTCCCCATACTTTATGGCTGCAAAACACCGCAAACACGATCTGAAGCGTCCATAAAGCTGTGAGAAATTGTATTGAATTCAGGGGCCTTAAAGTCTTCGCGCTGATACCGTCAGGTACTCAGAATGGTTCGTAAAATCGAAGATTTATAGCGAATCCGTGACACATATAAAACACCGAGGTTTTTACGACAAGCTGCCAAGGCTGGAGTAATTTATCGTGTATACAAACATAACTGTAAAAACCAGTGTTTATCAAAGTGTGGATTGTGTCCCCTTGGGGGCTCATCACGCTTCCATAAAAGGGACGCAAAGCGTTAGGGAAAACGAAACGAAACAAAATTTAAAGGAAATATTTTTAGTTAGAGTTTTAATTACAGGCGCTTTGCCAATTCTGCTTTAGGTGCTCAATTATATATGAAATCAATACTTAATAACAATAGAAAGAGTAAAGATTTCATATTTATAAAATAAACTAAACAATCAGAGTGTGAGGAGTCGTGAAATATATTCATATACTAACTTGGCCACGCTAGGGGCTCGTGATTCAAAAAAGATTGAGAAACGCTGGTATAAACCAATGTAATAAATTCGGACGGTAAGTAAGCTTTCAAACGTGGCTAGTGCCGTAACCGATCTACAATGTTAAGCAACGTCGAGAGGTCGGGAGATGGATAGGTGACCGCTGGTTTCTATATTTCGCGCTTCTCTAAGCAAAGATACTATGCGTTCAGCCCTGGTCATTGTAACTTGACAGACTCGTTAATCGTTAATGTGTCATAGGCGGTTTGAAAACATTAGACTTGGTTTGCCAACTAACTTCACAACTTTGTAAGTGGTCATATAAATGCTACTTTACTTACAAATTATCTAAATTGTAATCTAAGGAAGAAGTATTGGGTAAATAATAATCAAAGTTTTCAACAATATGATAAAATCCACGGGTTAGCAACAAACACATACCAGCACTGACTCGCGTTAGAAAATGAATTACCCAGTTTAAAAATTTGTGCCTAGAAATCTATCTACATATATAAAAGCGAAAGGATACTTTTGATTTACCATAGCAGACCCTAAATTACTAGTCGCTAGCTTTAGTAACGTTGCACGCATATTTAGACTTGATAATGTTAGGCATGTTTAGACAATAGATGAACCTATTTTATTTATATAATGTAGAAATGAACTAAGAAGGGATTTTTGATAATCAACCCCTAGGGGGTTAAAATATTTATAATATAGTCAGCACGCATAAACTTGGAAGCAACGGCTAGTAGAATACAAAATTAAATTTCAGTCAGCCATAATGTATGAGCCCAAATTCCTGCTCCTACGAACCATTAGCATTTATCACACATCCAACAAATAATTCATCGCCTATTTAGCGGTGATAAGTCGATTGTACAGCCCGTGAACACCCGTAACTCAAACCCTGGTGCCATACCGTAATTCCGTATGAACGGCTTAGCGAAATGATATATCCGCGGAAATGTTATCTGGAATCGTGGGAACAAATCACTTCTGCATTATTGAATCTCGCGACACTGGAGCGAATCGCAAATGCGTTCGAGATGGCATGCTATTTATCGTTGTATTATATATTCTTTGTTTAATATTACGTTATGACATAATTGATGCAGTTTCCACCCGGCTGGTCCAGTAGGGTAATATATATATAAATGTATGTCGGTCCATTTCTTAGGCATGCACTATAATCGAAACGGCTTGACTGATTGTAAAATATGATATATCATTGGAATCGTCTCAGCTCTCAGAGCCGCACAGGCTATATAATATTAAAATATGGTATCTGATTGCTACTTTTGTGTTGTATAAAAAACTGAATATTTCTATTTAAGTCAAAACACATCGTATTGACACAGTTAATATTCAATGAATGTAAAGATTTTTAATCTTCTTCAAAGAAACATTCTCTTTAGACATCAAACAGCGTAACTGAAGCCTGTTTAAGTGATAGAATTATATGAAAAAAAAAATATAGAGTTCCGTAGGCAAAGGATAAAAACGGAACCCTATTACTAAGATTTCACTGGTTTTTTGTCCGTCTGTCTGTCACCGGACTATATCTCATCAACCGTGATAGTTCGATAGTTATAATTTTTACAGACGATGTATTTCTGATGCCGCTATAACAATTAAAACTTAAAACAGAATACAATTAGAATAAAATATTTACGGTTCAACTCGCACTTGACCGGTTTTTTTATAGAAATAACAAAGAAGAATAGTACACCAGACGGTATGTGGTCAATGTTGCCTATAAACTTCTGTTACCCCTAGTTAATACTAGTCTTAGCTAGTATAAGTTAGGTTCGACACTAATGTGTTACCAACGCATTAGTGTCCAGCCTAAGGACATTAACAGGACCTAAGGACCCATAAAGATTGAGAACGCTGCGGATATGTATGTTTTCCATAGTACGTCGAAATTGTTAAGATAATAATAATTTAAATTACATATTTTTATAATGTTACGGGTAGTCCTATATGCGATATTTTGAATTCCTCTTTGCCGATATGCGAAATATCGGCAAAGAGGAATATTTCAAAAAAATGCACGTCGTGAGTACTAGTAATATATTATCGTACTCGTAGCATAACTTAAATATATCAATTCCGCGATAATATTAATCTAAAAACAAATAATATTCTCATTAAACGTCGTAAATACCCCTATAGTTGTAGCTAAATAAATGTCCAATCCAAATATATTTCTTTGTATAATTATTAATCTTTGTATAATTATTAATCCATTAACAAATTTCCTTATTCATTTTAAGAGAACTTTAACTTAAATTTCAGTTTGTGGAAATCTGTAAAGTTCAAATTTATGCCTTATAAGCTTCGTGCACCATTCGTCACAATATTTTCATCTCGGTGTTAGTTGCATTATTCATACACCCGAAGCTCGCTTCCACCATTGTTCGGTACGTTGAAATGTTGTTACACATCGCATTGTTTTAACAAAATGCAGCATATCTCCAAAGACATGTGGAATGAATTTTATGTAAATGTCTGGTCGACACTGTTTTTTCTCAGATTGAAGTAGTAAACAAGCGTGCAGTCCACCTTATGGTAAGTTGTTACTGCCACTCATGGACATCTGTATGCAACTTGATATAGGACAGGGATTGTATCTGAAATCAATCATACATGCATTAATACTCCCGGGGACTAAGACGGTCGCCTCATATATAACTGAGCCGGCAAACAAACCCTTCCACCGAAACGCAAGAGCTACTTTACGCAAGAAATAGGTGTGGCGGTGGTACTTTCCCGGTCGAACATTGGTTCTAACTCCTGGTAAACTAACTACACTATATTCATCTATATCGCCCAAAATTCTTATCAAAATGAAAAGTATGCCACATAATTACAAACTCCACTATCATTTTCATCTCCATGAACATTATTCATACTTACAACGCCTGTGGAAGTGCTATTGTTCATTGTGACATGTGGAACACTAGGGCTTTATTCATTATGTTGATCCGGTATGTCATATACGTAAATGCTGAGTAACTACTGGTTTTATGGTTTACAATGACCCGCGTGGCGGAGCGGTTACCATACTGGTCTGACACGCAGGGTTCCGAGTTCGATCCCCGGCCAGACAGACATGTGAATTATGAATTTAGTTATCTGTTCTGGGTCTGCGTATTTGTGTATGAAAGAATTCTAATGTGAGGCTATGAGTGTTGAAAGCGTTTATGTATCTATTTACATATAGAGCGAACTGGTCGAATGCGTTAGCTTGGAATTTTCCGTCCGTCTATTTAGTAGTAATAAATTAGAGTACAGTAAATAAATATTTGGATACTAAAAACTAACTTGTATGATACTTTAGGGTTAATGCCCGAAAAGCCATCCCAAGTTTGAACAAAAGCTCTCAATCAATTTCCTGGATAGTTGGACTGACAGTGATACGCTGACATTTTAAGCGGTTTACTGAGAGATTATTCGGGTTACGTTTTGACGATTTTTTCGAAAATCGGATTGCGATAAAAACGAACACGCACTCTACCTTATAATAAATGGCTACTGCCGCCAATGGACATGGACAACTTCATGTAGGACAGGAGTTCTATCTGAAGTCGAACATAAATGCGTTGCTGCTCCCATGGACTAAGATACTCGTCATATGAAAGTAAGCCGACAACAAGTTTCAAGCTAACATCGGTATGGCGGAACTCTCTCCACCTAGGAAAACTGATTACAGATACAGAGACATATATTTATCGCGTATGTACGTTTGGAATAATTGATCCTTTTAAAGTCTTATTGCTGGACATCAGTATCAACTCTCTACGTTGACCCGAAGTATTCTCGGATGAGACAGTAGGAAATAAAAGAGGAACAGTGGGAAGACATGAATATGTAATGAAATGTGGGGATATTTTATTATTATTAGATGTTCAAATTGCAATCACGTACCTCTGATTTTTGTCAACTAACACGCGTATTAGAAATTAATTTATTTTAGTGTCATGCAATGAAGTCTACCAATTCGCACTTGGCCAGCATGGTTGACAATAACCTCAAACCCTCTGACTTTGAGACGTATCAGTGATATAACAAAGGGTGTACAAAGATTAAAGGCATGTTTTTAAACAGCCAACTTAGCTCTAGAAACGGTGCATCTTTGATCAACTTCGTTTGGTTGTCCAGCTATTTAAATTCGTTCACTTTGCCTAAAAATGTTTATGTATCAGTTGTATTTTTCTACCACTTTGTCTTTTACTCTTCTATTTTCTTCTTCTAGTTCAACACCGTCATTACATCCATAGTCGATGGTCCCCAAGTTCAGATGGACCATATATCTTGCCAACCTTGCGTATAAAAGCCAAACGAGTTACTGGATCAACAAAGTGACAATTTAAGAGGCTTACTGAAAGGGATTATCTGGAACATGACCAAGGATTAAATATTCTGGCTCAGGTGCGCCCCGCACCAGGTCGCCTGTTTTTATAACTTTTCAATTTAATTTCGCCGTGGAAACGGCTGCTTTATGATCGATCTTTCAAATTGTTGGTCACGGTTATTATGAAGTAGGGTCTGCAGAGATAATTAAATTTTCATGGCTTGATTACAGTGTCCGTGCGTCCTGTTTTCAATTAGTCCTTTTGCGTATTAACTCAGTCTGTGGTGGACGTTGTATGACATCAGTTCACTTTATGGATGAGTAGCTATGCCCCGCGGTTTATTAGGAAAATATATTGTCTATTAATAAGAAAAATAGTAACCATTCACGTTTTTACTTTAAAAGTCACGCACAATGTTAACCATACATTATCCGCCAATACATTTTCATCGATTTTCTCACGAGAATAAGATATTTTCCTGCAGTGAAACGTAGTCTGTGTTATGTGCGTGTTATACAAGGTGTCAGCTAACTTTACCAAATTTTATTAAAATCGCTCCAGCCTTTTAGATGTGAACAAGTAAGAAACATACACACTCACAAACTGGCGCCTATATAATATTAGTGCGGTTACATATGAGCAGTATTATTTACTAATAATATTAACGTCTTTTTTCAAATATAGGCATATCCCATAAAAGACTCTGTCAACAATTGCGTACATTCGGTTAAGTTTTTTAAGATAGACCTGTATTGAGTGGATTGGATAATCATCAAAAACATATAAAAATTGGCCAATCACTTTAAATACACAAATTTAACATATTGAAAACATCCCTTTCCTTCTCACCGATATTTTAATCGATTCGAAACAAGCTTCATTCTACAATACAGGAACAAATTCAGTGTGGTAAATAACTATTTGTGTAATTTATATGAAACATGAAGTTTTTATTTGATAAAATAAACAACGGAGATAAAACAAATTTTACTTCAGTGCGTTGATTGTGAGCAGAACGAATTCGTTGAGACGTGAAATGACGTCTGATGAAGCTATTGTCATGGGAGACCACACTTTATTACGATCACCACCGACCATGAAGCTGATACTTCCATTGCGGGCTGCGAAGCGATAAATATTGCTACATGATTGAAATCGTCAATGGACATTGCCCAGATTAAATTCGTCCAACCTCGCAATCCGATTAAATAGGGTAGGTAGAGAAAATTCCTTAACTCAGGAATGAACGAGGCGTGTACTCAATTTGAATCATAATAACCCAAGAGATCTTTATTAATTTTCAAAGAAATATCTCCGTTATTGTTTTACGTTAAATTTAATTTTGAGTTTCAGTTACGAAATATTTGTATTACGATGCCGTCGTAAGAGATAAGGAAGGATTAAATAACTTTTGATGAAGTTACAGTGTTAATTGCTAAGAGAGTTTTTCTTTGGGGTTTAAAACTTTCTTATCTTCATATTTCTCATTTTTTATTCGTAGAGAATGAATCGTTAAAATTTGCATCTTAGTTTGTTTGCAGAGGCCTTTTTGCGTTGCTGCTTTATTCTGGAATAAGTTTAGCAAACGAGCAAGCAGCCCACCTGATGGTAAGTGATTAGTGCAGCCCATGGACATTTGTGTGCAACTTCATGTAGAACAGGGGTTCTATATGAAGTCGACCAAAGATGCGTTGCTACTCCCGAGGACTGAGATAGTCACCTCATATGAAAGTGAGCCGGCAACCCCACCCTTCCACCGAAACGCAAGAACTGCTTCACGCTAGAAATAGGTGTGGCGGTGGGACTTTCCCCGGCGGAATACATTGGTTCTACCACCTGGCAACTCTACTGCTTTATAATATTTGTATAGATAGGTAACTTATTATTATTTTATATTTGAAAATAAACTTTAAAATATCTATTCGAAAACTTTCATACAATTAAGTTCCCATCAGTAAATATCGATCTAATAAGCCTGTTACGAAATAGAAGTCGGTAATGCTATGCTATGATAGTTTGTGAGTTACGAAAATGTTCTCGAATTTATTATTCCAATCAAGGCTCTAAGATTTACGTATTAATGAATTTATTTCTTACAGGTTCGCGTTAGAAACCATGCAAAAATGGTAGACTGTTATCTAACAACATACTACAATCACAAGACGATTTTCGGCAACAAAAAGCTTATTGCTGACGCAATTATTGAAAATCCACAGAACTATCACATCTACGAGGGTCTCAGCACTCTCACTAACATTTCTAGGTTTGTATATAATATCATAAGAATGTTTTTACATTTATTTTAATTTACATACAGGCAAGGCTGCATCCTTTTTTGAAGAATAATAACAGTTGTTACAAAATCATTGGAAAAATACTTCTTACATATTACGATATATAAGTACTTTAGGAAACATTTATAGCACATTCGGCTGGCGGATCCGAAATTTTCGTTTTCGAGCTTGACCAATCGAAGGTAAACTTTTAAGGGTTTAATGGCGAAAAAAAAGAATAATGAAATGTAATATCGACGAATCTCAATTATAATGGTACGTATGTATATATTACAGGTTCTAAGTGTTATTTTTTTCTTTCAGGTATGATCTTCCTGACCCTGAAACCTATAGAGACTTCTTCAGACTAAACCCTCTGTATGAGTTCCAACAGCTGTCGGCGACATGCACCTACTTCCGCGGCTGTCCCATCACGAAGCTCGACGTAGCTATCGCCTACGACTTCCCAGAGCTCGTTGGCAAATACAAAAAGATGGTGGAGACCGCCACGCCCCAAGGCATGCCTAAAAGTTGAGACCCCTATCCATTAAATACCCGCTTTTTATTTTAGTCGATTGGATTAGATGATTTTTGTTTTGGGCACATTATGCATTTCTTTTTCTAATTGGGCGTCGAAATACAGTAAAAAAAGCATTTTATAATCGATCGTTGTTATATTTATTTTGCTTAAACATTCGCTTATTCCTGTTTTTGGCGTGAATGGTGTCGTGTCGGATGATTTATGTATTAATTTAAGACTTTTTTATTTATGCGTTTATTAGTGAATTTAGAAAATGCAAGACAATATTTCCAATTTCCTAATTAACCTATCTTTTTATACAAATGCGGAAGAATATATTTTTAATAATTCTAGTCATTACGTTAAAGTTTGATAGTAAAGTTGTTATTTTATTTATTAAAGGTGAGTTCCTAGAAAACTAGGATTAAGTACCTAATACACAACATAAGCGGTCTCTACCCTGATTGTTATCTATTTTAGAATGAGACACAATGTGACTATAAAAATAATAAAATAAAATATGTTTTTAGTTTGTTTTCATTTACTGATTCCCTACTTATAAGTTAAAAGTGCGTGCCTTATGTAGCATTATCCATTTCAGTTATAGTGAAAATCGTAGACATTTCGTAGTTGATTGGGTGATTCAAAGTCCTTTGGATCACCAGAGATTGTTTTCCCAACCTACAAGTGAGAGCTTCTTATTTACATCGAATATTTTAATACTTAATAGTGTACATAGAATGAGTCCGATCCTATTAGTATAGGTGAGAGAATATTTTTTTCTTTTTCTCCCTTAAACAATCAACAATAGTTAAAATGTAGCGAAAAATTCTAAATTAGAAAGGCTACTTCTTTATTCTTTAAATTCCTAATTTACAATACTTTTCAGTAATTAAAATATTTAACATAATTTAAATTAGTCCGAATTTAACTGGATTGCTATTACAATAGTGAAGAGGTCGACAGATAACCCTTCAATATTAAAATTTAATACACTGGTCACTGGCAGACTGAGGCCAACATTTGCTTTTGAATACGTTATCTTAAGGTAAAAAAATGTCTATGGTAGGCAGTGCTGCCAGCTTGAGAATTTCCCCTAAATTTAGGATTTTTTTTTATCTAAGCAGTTTTGAGGGAAACAAAATGTACAATTACATACATACACATTATTTTTAGATGACGTTTTATTCTAGAATGACAAGTTTTTTACACCGTCGACTGCAGAATTTCATTTGGACGTTTTCAAAAAGTTTTGAAGCTTAGGGTTTTTATTATTGTGTTCGAGGAAAATATTTTAATCGTTGACATTATTGGTGGTAGGTAATGTCATGTTTGACGTTGACATTGCTTGATATTACATTATTTTGAGGTTATGCATTATTATCTCATATTTATAGGTAGTATGGTTTTGAAGTATTCCCATCGCTGATATTGTGGATAAGGATATAATATTTACTTGTTGCATATTAGTTAATACGTAATGCACACAGATTTATCACCTCATTTACACACTGATGAGTGCAATGTTTTAATAAGAAAGTTGCTGGATTGTCATGTTGAGGTTTGTAAATAAATAAAATCCATTTTTAAAAAATTCAGATAAAATTAAAAGCTTATCATTAGTCTTCATATTAATGTTATTTATTTATCTTAATCAGATTTGGTACTGTTTATATAATTTTTGTACGCTTTCAGCATCCTTTCCGAAAATTCATGGGATATTGTAACGACTATGATAGGGATATGAGAAAGTGCTTGAAAGCTGAACGTTTAGCGCGAACGAAAAAAAATTACGAAGAGTCCATTCGAAGGCATGCTGCTATCAAAGCTCGGATTTTAGCTCAACAACAAAAAGAAAGTGGTCAACAGATTTAACCAAGATGTATCCTAGCATTTTAGAGTCTATAGATTTAAATGAAATAGATTATTCTAAGTCCTTTACCGACATATACTTCAGCAAACGATATGTGTTGAATGCCAACGGAATAAAAAATAATGACATTATGTTAATGTTTCACTCTAACAGAGTTGTTTTACTCTGTCTTGCTCCAAGCCACTTCTTTTTCAAGAATTCTGGAGAATATAAGATCAATTTTTCTATTGGCAATGTTGATAGATTGAGCAATGTTGTTAAAGGAAAAGGTAAAAAGGGGGGCCAAGCATTAAATCCGAACTCAGCTATTTGCAGGATAGAATACACTGATGGTACAAACTTTGAAGTTCCTTGCTGCATGAAGGGAAAGTTAATTGAAGTGAACGAAGAACTACTAAAGAATCCAGAGTTACTAAAGCTATATCCTGATGCTGACGGATTTATTGCTATTATGTTGTCCACAATTGCTATTTCAGATGCAACCAAAAATGAACTGTTGACTCCTGAAGACTATTTAAAGGCTATAGGCACACAGTAATATGTAGTAAAGATAATAAAATTATTTAGTTTATTTTACTTGTTTTAATTTCTTTAACCTGAAAACTCCTAAAAACATCATAATACACTATGATTATCTTCAGTAATCTAAGAAATAAAATTGATATACAAAGTAAATGTATTGTGTTGAAATGATTTAAATTGTAATTTTTTAGAACAGTGTTTCAATGCTAGGCTCCTTAATCATAACATTTTTTGTTTAGGAACCATATTTTTTTTTGATATTACCTCAATTATTATCATAGAAATATCAGTATTCCAAATTAACACAGAAGTCGATTATTTTATTTATATAACATTTAAGTAGAAAATAAGCATGCAGTCCACTTGTTGGTAAGTGGCTTCTGCCGTCCATGGACATTGTAAGCTAATTCATATATAACGGGTGCTATCAACTTCATAGAGAACAGATGTGTTGATGCTTCGGAAGTCTAAGATGGTTGTCTTATATGAAAGTGAGCCAGCAACCACTTCCACTGAAACGCAAAAACCGCTTCACGCTAGAAATAGGTAGCAGTGGTACCTCCCAGGTCGGAATATACATGTTTTGCTACCTTTCTATCTATTCATGCTATAAGTTATTTGGCTTTTTTCAACATTATCCCAATATGGGATATAGAGGACAGAGAATGTGAAGTTATGGACGGTCGCGAAGCACCCTGCTCCGATGTGTCGAGGGAACAGCATCGGCTGTGTTAGCGGTGGGCAAAACGTAGCGGGGCATTGACTCCCATGCGTTTCTTACCCTATATTTTGCAATAGCAAAATGGTTTCGAAGTTATACATTTTGGAAAGTTGAATAGTGAAAAGTTGGAAGAGCCTTGGTGTGATTCATGTTGCTTGAATCTAAAGTATTACAGGCACTGGGAGCCGCCATTCTGGTAAAAGATTAATAATGATGCTTTAATCCAGTCGCCCACTCATAACGCGAAAAATATTTTATATATAACTTAAAATGGTGAGATATGTTTTTGGGCTTTGTACCTGGGACTTGCAGTCGAATTTTATACCAAGAGTCAACCAGTGATCCGAATACAGCACGATTAGTAAACAAGTAAAAACATTAAATAAAATTGTTGACTATTTATAAATCCACCGTTATTATTGACCGTTTACAAACCTATAGTTTAATTACGATAACCACGTTTTCTTGAGAATCGACCTTTGGCCTCTCACTTTGTGACTGATAAGATGTTATTCTGTAACCAAACATCTCATTTTGTAAAGAATTACTATTATTGAACCACCAAAATGTGTTCATTAAATATTGGAAAAGTGTTTTGTGCAACCCAAAGTAGTAGAATAATTTTGTCTCGTATACTACAAGTTCGATTATATAGTGATACAAGTAACGCTAAGAAAACACCTCTGTATAATTTACACCAAAAGTACGGTGGAAAAATAGTGGATTTCGCCGGATTTCTCTTACCCGTGCAGTATTCTGATTTGAGTGTATCAGCCTCTCACTTATTTACCAGAAATAGTGCGTCCATTTTCGATGTGTCTCATATGCTACAAACCAATGTTACCGGTAAAGATTGTGTGGCGTGGCTGGAGTCGATATGCCCTCTGGATTTGCAAGGTCTGCCAAACGGCAGTGGTTCTTTAAGCGTTTTCTTGAATAACAAAGGTGGAATTATTGACGACTTAATTGTAAACAAAGTTAGCGATGAACAACTGTACATTGTTTCGAATGCTGGTCGTCTGGAAGTCGATAAGCAGCATATGTTAGATACATCAGAGGCCTTTCGGAAATCTGGTAAAGATGTAACAGTACAATTTTGGGATGTGAGCGAGAGAGCTCTAATAGCCGTACAAGGGCCGAAAGTTGCTTCTGTTTTGCAAACGTTAACGGATATACCACTTCAAGATTTGATGTTTATGACATCACGCGTGGGATCAATCGCGGGAGTTCAATGTCGTGTAACTCGATGCGGTTATACGGGTGAAGATGGCGTGGAAATATCCATACCAGCGGACAAGGCGAATATAGTGACTGAAGCTTTACTAGAATCCGAGCACATAAAACTTGCTGGACTTGGAGCTCGTGATTCACTACGATTGGAAGCGGGCTTGTGCCTTTACGGAAATGATATCGACGAGAGCATTACTCCTGTTGAAGCAAATTTAACCTGGCTCGTTTCGAAGAGAAGGCGAGGTGATGGCAGTTTTCCGGGAGCCGAGATAATATTAAGACAAATCAAGGAGGGCGTAGATAAGCGAAGAGTGGGAATAAGGATTGAAAGTGGGGCTCCTGCTCGTAAAGATGCAGTACTGAAATGCGATGGAGAAACTGTAGGTAAAGTTACAAGTGGATGTCCAAGTCCGTCTCTTGGAGGCAATGTCGCTATGGGATACGTCGCTGAGAAATTAAAGAAACTCGGCACTCCATTGTTTGTAAACATACGAGGAAAAGATATCCCTTGTACTGTTGCCAAGATGCCCTTCGTACCGTCAAAATATTATGTTAAGAAATAAAAGATACGTGAAATACTTAATATCTTTATTTACAATTTTTATAAAAATAACAAATACATTACCTTCATTCTGATATTGTATTTTTGTAGAATTATATATGTCAAAAGTAAATTGGAATAATCAATGAGAGCACAATACCTACATTAACATGCTGACTTAATATAATTCTTAAGTAAAATATTAAGTAAAATGAATTGTCTTTTTTATCCCTTATAGAGAAATAAATTTACACAAAAATATGACATATATTTACTTATATCAATTGTAACAATTGAGCAATAAATAAATTTCAAATATACGTACACACCTACATAAGATTATTTACATTTCTACAAAACAAATTAGACCAGATGTTTGCGGAATAAAAGGGAATGTTTGATCGTTGTCTTAGTAATTCTGCCACATTTACAATTATTATTCTGTACTAATCTATCACAGGTATATTATATTTCATCGAGGAATACTTTACAGTCTTTTTCTTACGAATGATTTAAGTCTTATTTAAATTTTATAAAAAATATACTATTTAGATTTTTTTATTGATTGCATAATATTGCCATTCAATGACATATTTGTTAAGATTGATGTCAAATTGATAATTTGTAACAATTTATATTTTATCCGCTGGCAAATCGAGCCATTTTAATGGGTTTTAACTAGTGACCGACCGAAACTGATTTTCTTCGACCGAATCTTAGACCGGGCAACGATTTTTTAGACTTACGTAAATGTGCACAAATGTAATAAAACTAGAGATTTGTAGTCTTTAAAAGCACTTGGAGGAATTACCTTTAATAAATAATGGCATTTAACTCAGTAGTGGCACATGAATGAAATATGTACATGGTTACATGGTACATATTTTGGCTGAGCCGAAAGGTTCGACCGATTTTAAAACGAAACCAACACTTCAACCGTAGCCTCCTTTTTGGCAGAATTCGATCCAATTTGAAACCGGAACTTCGGTCGGCCACTAGTTTAAACATGGCAAGAACAAATTAATATTTTAATAAAATGTATATAAGACACGTCTCCTTCAGTAACATTTATACACGATTCTTGGGGCATCCAAAATTTTAGCGTTTAGTTGTCTGGTGTTATTTGAATATTAAGCATTTTTTTACAAAGATCTTCGAGAGATCAGATAATACACATTAAACAACACAATAAAACTATTCTCTACATTAACTCAACAACAAAACTTGTACTTAATGTTTCAAAAATAACAGTTAGCTAAATATTTAACGTACAAACATAGACCCTAAGAATAAATTTAAGTACAAAAGTTATAAACAAAAATTCGAATTTACAGACTACATATATATATTTACAGTATAAAGCGGAATGGGAGAAATAACAATATAGCTTTATTGTTAAAAATCACGAGTAACCGATAATTATTATTGATTTTACATAATTATAACTCACAAAATATATAGAAATTTCATTAAAAAATACAAAAATATTGAACACACCATACTTGAACTTTAAGAGATACTGGTTTATATAGTCTCGTAAAATACGAGCAACAAAAATAATGCACAGTACAATATGTATGTAAAAAATATAAGGAGGATTTTAAAATGTAGCCACCCAAGACAATGTGTGTAAGCTTAGGCTTGAGACCTAGAAAAAAAGAATCGTCTTAATCTCCATTGTGAAATTGTAAAAAAAAATATAATATACAACAAAAAAAATTATTGAAGTTATGCAATCGGCCGCGCACGATGCTCTTCTCCTTAAATCTCGACACTTCTACACACACACGCTCTCATAGTACTCCTTTGCTATCTTTAATTACATTCATTTTATAATTGTTGCTATTATTAATTGGTTAAATTAGCTTTTCAATAAATTTCTTAATTTGTATTTTACACAAATTCCTTAATCTGATTATTGCACCCTATCTATTCCATATGTTCATACTAACTTTAACTCCGCACCCTAAGGTTGTCTGGACGAAGTCGTTGTTTAGCGACAAGACCGCCTTTTGTATTTTAAAGTTTGTAAATTTTCATTGTATTCTTTATTTTTTTTAGGTACAATAAAGTATATTATAATTATTAAATAGTAAAAAAGTGAGAGAGCAAAAGTTCCAAGCAGAGACATAATTCGACGAGTCCTACCATTCAACTCCTACTGCAAGCTGCCCTAAGGAACCAAACCTTTGTTCCAATAAAGCGTACTTGTTTTTATCCTTAAATACCACTTTACAATAAACAAAAACGGTATAAGACAACCTTTACGGTGATTAAAGCTAAGTTGTGGGTTTGTTTTCAGCATTTCCTGTTACCTTTTAAATTTGCATGCATTTTTTTCAATTAGGATCTT
Organism: Cecropterus toxeus; assembly: GCA_018249875.1. NCBI lineage: Eukaryota > Metazoa > Arthropoda > Insecta > Lepidoptera > Hesperiidae > Cecropterus > Cecropterus toxeus. The sequence goes on from DWNE01000055.1 coordinate 38,583, forward strand.
GTGATTCCTTAAAGTCTGATTGCGCCAGCCGAGAGAACTCTTCGTTAAGCCTGTTCATTTTTTCATTAAACTGAAATAATGATGAAAGTAATATTAAAAGCATTGAAGAGGGCTAGAGGAGGCCTTTGTCAAGAAATACGCTGTTATACTGCTGTACTATGGCCTAAAACTATCTCATTCTAAGAGAAGACCCGTGCCCAGCAGTGGGACAATAATGAGTTGAGGATGAATCAAATGTATGAAGCGTCCTTATTTCTATAAATTGTAGAAATAATACAACTTACATCATACTGTTGATAGGGTTGGGACTGCGATGCTTTCCCCCTCTTTTCTTCCTGTTGCCTAGAACTGACGTAGTAGTTCAATTGGTTTTGCAATTTGAGAAAGATTTTCCTATATTCATCTTGTATTCGATTTATTTCGTTGTTTATGTGCGTGTCTTTCTTTGACATGTAGTCCTGGAACAAATTAACAAGTTATTATTATTAAAACTCACTAATTCCGCGTCGTGATAGATACACACACTGCATTTCACAATACATTCCATCAAAGTCCTTAAGGTTAATAACGGACACCTTTTTTTTATTAATATGAAGTAGCAAACGTGCAAGCAGCTCACCTGATGGTAAGTGGTTACTGCCGCCCATGGAAATTTTTAAGCAACTTCATATAGAACAGGGGTTCTATGTGAGGTCGACCACAGATGCGTTGCTACTTCTGAAGACTGAGATGGTAGCCTTATATAAAAGTGAGCCGACAACCACACCCTTCCACCGAAACGCAAGAACTGCTTCATGCTACACACCTGACAACATAACAAACTTAAAACACTCACCTTATAAGTAAAAACAGTCTTTTTCGCATTCCTGTATTTATCTTGTAATGTTTGATGTTCCATTTGCAGTTTATTGTACCTTTGTTCCAACTGGGAGAGCTGCGATTGTAACTCCACAGATTTAGTCTTCAAAGACTGCCATTCTTTCGCACAAGAGTTCGTTCTTTGCTTCCAATCCTCTCTTTCCTTCGTCAGAATATCTTCTAGGGAACTCAACCTGGATAGTTTCTCCTTATATCTCTCTGCCTTTAATTTCCAGTCTGTAACATTGTCTTTTGCTTTCTGACATTCTGCTTGTAGCTCATTATGTTCCTTTATTAGCACAGATATTTCGTTTTCTTTCGATTCTAATATCTGAGTCACTTTTGATCTTTCTGAGAGAATAAATTCCTTTAACGTCTCAACCTCACGCGCTTTTCTCTCGAGCATGTCCTTTAGTTTGTTAACGGCAGAGAGCTGTTCGTTTTCCATTTCTTTCAGTCGCCTAGTGAAGTTCATTTCCATTGTCTTCATTTCTAGTGTGAACTTTTCCGCTATTTGGTCCCTTATTACTTTCTCCTTCATCATTAGTGCGGTCTGTGGAATAAACAAGAAAAGTAATTGCGTAAATAAATAAATGAATGAATATGCAAAGGTAAAAAATTCCATTTTTTTGTCAGCTGACTATTTTTTACTTATTTGGCAATTAAAAAAATGTATGATATAATTAGGCCCAATTTCGTCCACAATAGCATTTAATAAATATTGTATTTATGTATGTAGACATTTTTCAAATAAAATCTTTTATTATTATTAATCTAAATTTAATCGAAATATTTTATGAGATGTTACTTTATTTTTTGTTTAACACACAAAAATGTACATATATAAGTATTTGTTATAAGTTAATAGTATCCTTATCTAAAAATATACGAAAATATATTCCACATACCTTAGCAGCCAATGCGTCATCATTATCATTGGCAGGTTCCACAGATTCTGTAGTGCGAGGAATATTGGAATCTTCTGTGTTGATGCCTACCGACCTCTGTTCTTTCAGTTTTTTGTACCTTTCCATTATGTAGCTCTGGAAGAACTCCGCCTTGCCCTTAAGTTCTTTCATTAAAGTTTCATTGTTTTCCTGTGTACCTATCGTTAAAAAAAATCATATCATTTTTTTTCTGTAGGTAGTATGTTGTTTTTGGTAAAAGAAAAGATGTTTTTGGTAAAAAAAAATGATGTTTTTGGTACTCAATATAGTTAGTATATTGCTAAATAGTACTTCATTGACTATATTGATGTATGGAAAAAAATCTAGTTTAATTCCCTTTCCTTAACTTTGTCATATATTCCAGAATATGATCCTTATACATAACACAATGGGACAGAACAATAACGAACATTATATTTTTATATTTAATAGGAATTTTTTCAATTCTTGGTTAGAGAAATATATGGATAACATTTCATTAGACAATTTATATTTTCATCAAAATAGGTCCTGTAGTTCCTTAGAACATTTTTCGCTATTCCTTACAGCGAGAAACGCTCTAAGGATATTCAAGAAACGGCCATCCACACACACTTGAAATATTTATGCTAAATAATACTACATCACAGTTATATAATACAATTCAGTAAACAATCATGAACTTACTCAATTTTGCATTACATTTGTTGAGTTGGTCGTCCAAGTATCGGATATGTTTTAGTTGCTTCTCACACTGATTGCAAGGCTCTATCTCTTTTCGCATTGCACTTTTTTCATCTGGAATATATAAACATTTGATGAAATAAACATAAACACGAAACATAAACGCTTTCTACACTCAAGCCCCACGGTAGGATTTTCTCCTGTGTCGGGGTGCCATGGACATACAAAGACGAATACACAAACACCTAGACCCTGAACAGATATCTTAACGCATCATTTACATTCTTGTCTGGCCGGGGATCGAGCCCGCGACACATTGCGTGTCAGACCGGTATCGTGACCGCTCCGCCACGCGGGTCGTCAGTGTTAATTCGTTTAAAGTGACTGTTTCTGAAAATTATTCGCCTTGAAGAATTAGATTACTATATGTATTTGCGTATCATGGATATGAATATTAATTTTATATCATTCAAAATTGAAAACATAATATTAATAATCCGTAATATGATAATTATTATGTAACTATGTTGCGCATGTTACATTAAAACATTATCAAAATTCAAGATTCTGTTTGATAATAAAAGTATTGTTTTGCTCTTCTCTTAGAAACAGTTGAATATACCATAATAAAACTTTTATTTAAAGTTAGGATTATTGAATGAGTTATTATTACAAATTATTAATACTTTTCACTAATATAAAAACCATGCATAGGAGATTCTAATGCATACCTTCAAGATATTTATTCAGCTTGTCACTAAACTCTTTCTGTTTATCCGTAAAGTCCTTCTGCAGTTCCGATATTCTCTTATTGGCGCTCTCCAACTCTTCTTTAGCATTTGCGAGATCTAACGTCAGTTTCTGTACTTGACGCTTTTCTTTCTCAATTCTCTCTACGTAATTCTGCTCTTCTGATCTATACAGCTCTTTCTCCTTCTGTATTTTTGTTTGTAAGTCTTTCATCTCCCTGTTCACGGCATCGCGAGTACTGCACACCTAAAATTAAATATTTTCAATGAATAGTAGTAAAATAAGATATTTGGTCACAATAGCCAAGGCCCAAAATATGGCATAGGCCACTTTTTGGCATAGGTAACTATTTTAACTAGGTCCATAATCTGAAAAAAGGTGTGAAAAGAGTTCTCCTTTAAAGCCGGCGTTGTATTGGCGTCTCCCCTGGTGTTGCAAATGTCCATAGGCGACGGAGACTACTTACTATCAGGTGGCCCGTGCGATAAACCTTCTTATTCCAACCACTCACGGATGTATTACGTCGGCAATTTATTTTTCATCAATTAAATCCATTATTGCCATGTTTTCTTGTTTTTATATACGTACTAAGTTATATGTAGATAAAGGGATTGAATTGACAGCTAAGGAAACGACGTCAGAACCTGTACGAGCTATTGAGCTCACATCGACTTCCCAAGCTCTAGTTATAGCTCAGGCTCCTTTGATTTTATATCTGTACTAATGTTTATGTACACAGAGGGATCGGATTGACAGCTCAGAAAACATAATCACCTGCAGATACAGCATCTTGAGCTCGCTGTTTTCCTTTAGCGTGTCCTTGAGCTGCGCGGCGCAGCGCTCCAGCTCGCGCAGCAGGTCGCTGGTGGCGGCCTGCGCCTGCGCAGCGCGGCTCGCCACCGCCTTCTCCAGCTCTAGCTCCAGCTCCGTTGATTTTAACTCGCTCTGGAATGTTTTGATAAACATAATAAAGGCTCTATTCAACATTGAATTTAACTTACTCTACTTTTTTATATGAATAAGGCTCCAACTAATCGTATTTACTGCGAATTGAGGTTTAAGATTCTTTATTTCCAAAAGAACATTGTTCACTTACATGGAAACTTAAATATTTCACTTAAATACTA
>DWNE01000056.1:0-42815 GCA_018249875.1 Cecropterus toxeus
CACCCCTTACGGGCTCATCTCTTGGGGGACGTGTGACTGTCCCCCTACACCTTCTAGTGTTTGTGACGACATGCAGCCACACATGTCGCCGTCATTCTCAGGGTTACCGACTGGGCGGTTCGAGCTCCCACTCAAGCTGCCCGCAACCCTAGAAGCCCCCTTCTAGTCGCCTCTTATGACAGGCAGGGGATGCCGTAGCCGTATTCTACTCCCCGGCTACAGGGGAGTGGTAAAGCAGACCTATAAGGTGTTTCACTTCAGACCTCAGAAGAAGCAACGCATCTGTGGTCATCAAATGAATGCTTGCCACGTCAACTATTACTAACGAAATTAAATGAACTAGAATGGTTTGAATTGTAGATTTTCTACCTTCCTGATATTACAGTCATATAAATAATTTACATTAATTAATACCTTTAATTTATTTATTTATTGTTAATTAGGACGGGTTATCAGTTCAACTAATTAACACAATGTGGTTACACTTTTACAATAATGTTAAATTAAATACAGACAATATTTCAATTTAATATAATTAAACAAAAAAGATAAGTGAAAATAGTAATAATCGAGTGTGTACAGTCAAAAGTTAGACAAATAAAATTAAGAAAAGAAAAACAATTTTCAACATTATGATCAAACATTTTTAATCGTGTAATTAAATTGATTTTTAATGAAATAACAATCGTATAAATTTTTCAAGTAGGTAATCTTCAACCAAGTAATGATTTTTCACTTAATTGTCTACTCGAATTACTTTTGTAACATCAAACGAATTAATAAATCTGAAGTACTAATAAATTTTTCATTAATTAAATACTGAAAACGGGACCCTATAACTAAGCTACCGCTCCGTCCCTCTGTCACCGGACTATATTTTTGGAACCGTAACAGAAATACACTTGATTTAATTAGAGTGTATGTGAAAATGGTTATTAGCAGTGTTATACAAACAAATATTAATATTTAAAAAAACATACAAGGAGGCTCCCTAAAAGAAAGTCTGTATATTCGGCATTTTTCGGTTTATCTATTGAATCATAATAGATTAGGTGAAGACATCAAATTATTTTTTTAAAATAGGTATTTAAACACTCACTTTTATATGAGACGACCTTCTTAGTCCTCGGGAGTAGCAACGCATCTGTGATAGACTTCATATAGAACCCCTGTTCTATAAAATATGAAGTTGCTTACCGTCCATGGGCGGCAGTAACCACTTACCATCAGGTGGTCAAACGAGCAAGCACGTTTGCTACTTCATATTAACAAAAAAACTCCGGCTGCGGCTGTTGCACTTAACTCCATATATGATTATATACAATTGATGCTATATTACAAATGCTTTTAACTTGTACTTAAACCATACGTTCAAAGTTCCTTTCATGACCGTTTGAGTTAATGTACAATTATAGAGCCCTTTGGGCCCTATTAATAATATATTTTGTCCTGAGTACATGTTATGATTCCCTTGGGTATCTTACCGAAATTTATGTGCTTAAATATATTGTCTGACTTCAAGTAATAACCATACCTGCGAACTAACTTATAAACTTCTACTTGGTTATTTCTATGTTCTACATCAGTATTTCTAAACGCAATTAGATCTGAATTCACGGTAAATTCAGTCTTAAATGGGTATCTATGGCCGAGAAGAAAGTAAAAACTCCTTTTTTATAAGAATGAAGCGGCAAACTAGTCCATGGTAATTGGTTACTGCCGCCTGTGGACATCTGTAAGCAACTTCTTATTGAACAAGGGGTTCTATCTGAAGTCGATCACAGATGCGTTGCTACTCCCGAGGACTGAGATGGTCGCCATATATACAAGCGAGCTGGCAACTACACCCTTGCATCAAAACGCAAGAACTACTTCATGCTAGAAACAGGTGTGACGGTGGTACGTCCCAGGTCGAACTACATTGGTTATACTTGGTGAAGTTATCCTTAAATTGGCATCATCAACCGTGTTTATTGTTTCCTGTGGAGCTTTAGTAACCCCATCATAGGGAGAGGATTAGACTGTACAATGGATGTACGTATACGGATTAGAGAAGATGTGGGAGTTACGCCTTTATCATATCCGAGCTCATTTCACCGCTCAAGCCATAGTAAAATGGAAACGTTTATGCTATGACTTGATAATATATCCATCGTCTTCATATATCATGAGGAATGTAAATGATATAGTCAACTAGTCTAACGTATTCATAAACCTTAAGAATTACGCTTAAGAAGTTCGCTTTGAGTACAATATCGTTTATACCCATGAATTCTTGCATAATGAGAACCAATGTGAAAAATTTTCAACTTTACGGAGTTTAAGAATAAATCATTTCCGCAGAAACGTTAAGGAAAATATTTTAACACTCCTTTTTTTCCAAGGAGGAAGTTTGATCTCCTCAAGAATTTAACTTTTATGCGTTATTGATGTTAATATTTTCATTTTTTAAATCATTATAAATAAAATAAAAGTACCAAACTGCTGCCCAATGGTAGTGTCACTAAGACAAGTATCGTTACCTCGGTGAATTGTAAATCGGCATCCCTGTAGTACCGGGACTGTCCCTGTAGTACCGGGACTCGTATAGGGCTACGGTATCTACTGCCTATCGTAAGAGGCGACTAAAAGGAGGCTCCCGGGATTGCGGACGGCAACAGTGCGAGCTCGAACCGTCCAATCAAGTGACCCCGGGAAAGACGGCGGTATACGTGGTCGCGTGCCTTGGTAAATACCTAAAAGGCATTGCGCTTGGAAGACTCCGGTTGCGTTCCGTTGGAGATCCCGGAGTCCTCCACACTGCGCTGAGGACGGCCACCGGGGGGGTTTTGGTGCGGTAAAATCCCACATAACCCGATGTCGCTACCCACGGCGTTGGGTACCTTTTGTAGGATTTGTGTCCCCTTCAAGTGTTGATGACTATTTACAAACTCTTTTTTAAGATTGGCCTTTGTCCTGTAGTGTATCCTAATGGATCGAGTAATACAGTTAGACCAATACTTTCCATAATATATACAAACGCGGTTAAAATACAATTCTCTTTAGGCAGTCGGGTAATAAATCCTTAGTATTGAGAACCATAGCAAAATATTTAACGCCCAATCAAGTGGGCCTTCGATAAATAACTTGTTTTGATGAATGTTTTTGATTCCTACTTACGTTATCGTTAAAGAAATGTTAAGGAATTAAAAAAAATATAAGTGTTTCATCACGTATTTTGTGGTGTAATTTACATATGAGAAGACATTATTAGATAAATAATAATAATTACACGAAGGCTTCATCGAAGCTATTAACATTACTTCGAAAACCGATTAATTTGATTTGATCTCAAATGCAATATTCATATTAGGAGTTTTAAAACTCCTAATATGAATATAGCATAAGATATTAAGCTTCAATAGAAAATATATAAGTATTTTGATATCAAGTAACTCAGCCCCAAGCAAACCGTTTATTCTACGATAATATTACCTTGAAAAATTAATATCCCTTATACAAAAGATGATTTAGATACTTATCTAGGTCTTTTAACTCATTGTAATAATATCTATTGAATAGTTTTATAAAACTCTCTTCATGATTGAGAACTTTAATACGATCTGCATGGAGTTAGTAATTGTTCATGGGTTTCTGTAAAAATGTTTTATAATCGCAATAAATCTTGTAATAATGGTCTAATAAATGAGCCTCTCCTAGAGATTTTAATAAAGGAACAAAGTTTATATTACTTGTATCTTAACGTTCAGTGAGAATTAAAATCTTATTACAGAAAGTGTAAGGTTTCACAGAAATAAAGCGTTAGAGCAGTCTATGTATTATATGGAATATTTATAAAATTAAAAATTCTAGTTATTGTTTATCTTACTTTCAAATACGAGTAAATCGAATTGAATTGAAATAACTTGTCACTAATTTATTAAACGAGGTATTTAAGTTTTAAATTTCGGACACCTGACACTCTGTGAGTTTTAAAAATTAATAATCTTTTGCCAGAAAAGTAAAGTAATTTTTTAGAAGGAACCAACACGTCAGAAAGTTATTTAACAACAAATGTCCATAAACTCAAAAGTGCTTAAAGTAATTTGCATGTGGCTAGTAGTGACCTATAGGATAATCTACTTTAACCCTCAGAGGAGACCCGCGCCTAGTAATGGGACAGTAATTAGTTAATATTTTTATTATTTCCCTGTGGTGGTTTTAATTTTAACATCGGGTTGACAGTTCTACAGTTGACAGTCCTATGACAGAAATTTTCCCGACATATCTATTTACTTTGCTTGTACATATGCTGCATGGTTATGGAGCAATATTCTTCCTGCCTTTTGGAGGATTTTCCTGCCCCATTTACAAGTCTATATAAAGTTTCTCTATGCGTTTAGTTGTTTTTAAATTGAATGTTCTCTACTACTACGTCTACTCTTTTAAGATTCTTCGTAGCGTAAAATACACATACATAGGTATACATTATAAATCATTATATTGTTTATTATTATTAAATTTCTCTTTTAATGTGTGTGAATTACACAGACACTTTTTTGTACTGAATTGATTCACAATTTATTTATTGTAATTTATATGTTGGTTCTCTACGGGATAGTTATTCACTTTATTCGGTTAGAAACGAGATTTGGTACGGTACTATAACTTGAATCTATCCAACTATATGTAATTTCGGTTGTAATTTTGCACATACAAGAATATACGGTACTTACAATAATATTAGCAAAATTATAATATTCTGTATAAACCACTTGGTAACAATGAGGAACGGAATCCTGTATAATGTCTCACAGGGACGGTGCCTTAAGATTAGGACGCCTTCATTTTCAAGGCGACATAATAAGATTAATTGCAATAAAACTGAGCGTACCCTATATTATTATTATAATTATTATTATTATTAAATAAGGAAACGCGGAAAGAATAGCCAATTTTGTATTAATCCTATTTTTAAGTTTGCGTTGAAGAAACGTCGTGGAATATCACAATAGATATTATTCTTATCCACGCTTTGTCTACTTTCACGTTTAAACTATATCAATTATACTAACTGTATAAATTTGTTACAGATTAAAATACGACGATGGAAGAATTAGAAGAGTACGTGGCATTAGAAAACTTCTTACTTACCAATCAGCCGTGACAGGAGTTCCGACGTAGCCTGTGAGCATGGCGAATGAAACAGATTTATACTGTATCCCCGGGGCTACCAACTTCAACAAAGCGTACAGTCGGTTGCACGGATACATCGCCATTGTAATATGCATCGTCGGATCCGCTACTAATTCCATAAACATCGCAGTACTCAGTCGACGGGAGATGATAAGCCCTACGAACTCTATACTCACCGGTCTCGCTGTTGCAGACGTTTTTGTGATGTTAGAGTACATCCCATACGTTCTACATATGAACATTAAAATTAGCCCGCAAGTAAATAAGAATACCTACGCATGGACGGTCTTCGTCTACTTTCATTCCATATTCAGTCAAACGTTTCACACAATATCAATCTGGCTGGCAGTTACATTAGCTGTGTGGAGATATATAGCAATAGCATTTCCGCAGAAGAATAGAACATGGTGTAGCAAAAGAAATACGACATTAGCTATTGTAAGCGCGTACGTGATCTGTCCATTCTTGTGTCTTCCTATATATTTCGCAATGAATATAGTGCCCAGTGAAGTGACACCCCATAATAATTCCGAGTTCGCGGAAGACTTATCATTGCCACATAATCGGACCGTTTACGTATTAGAAATGTCTAAAAATAAAGAACTAGTGACTGCAATTATGTGGATTTACAGTGTAATTTTAAAACTCGTTCCAAGTATAGCCTTGTCAATATTAAGTACGTGCTTAATATCAAAACTGACGATGACGGAGAGACGGAGGCAAAAGCTCCTTAAGCGATCTACAATTGGCCCAAATGAAGTAAGTGTAATATTTAATTATGTTAAAAATGTTGGAGAAAAATTCTTCGTTCAATTTATGTAATAGAGCGGTTCATAATTCCGTTAAAAGATATAAAAGTAAACAGAGACCCAAGTCTTGATGTCAATTTTTTATCAGCAATTTTGACAATTTCAAACGCCGTTTTCGTTTAACTTTTTAACCAACTTCGAAAAGGAGGTGGTTATCACGTATTGATTTCGGTGGAAAATAAGACGCATAAATAATTAGCGTCAGTTAGGTATTCTGTTTTCATATTTTTATTTTTAGGAAGAATTTTTAGGAAGTATGAGTTAAAATTACATATTTACATCGAGAGACTTACTTAATGCTTGCCAATCATGACACGAATAAATTTGTCGGTATTGAGTATTAATAATTTAAATATAGTTATGAAAGTTACGAGGATGTCGTTAGTACCTCAAATACATAGTTGGATAATAATTATTGGTTTGTTGTTTATTTGGTTTAGCATTGGATTGCACGCCGAAAGGGTAAAATAAGAGGTTTCTTTTTATGATATTCAACATATATATGTACCTTATTTAGCAAATAAAGTTTTTTTTTATTTTTGATAATATTTATTGCCAGTACTCGTCTATTTCTTTGAACTTGACTGATACACTGCCGTGTGACCAGGTAACCGTACTAACTACAATCTCATGTATTATTAATTTACGAAATTATGTTCAAAGAAACCCCTTTGTCAGCAAATAAGGTTGATGCTAGAGGCAGTATCCCGACTTTATAGCGATCGTGCCCTGGGCATGAGTGTTCATGATTTGGATTTTATAACCGTTTCTGATTACTTTCTTGTGTAAAACACTTCCAACAGGCTTAGCCCCGTGAATCTCGCTCTCATATAGTGTGTTTTCATTATAAAAATACTAAAACATAGAATATAATACACGTTGGTCGTATAAATTAATGAAACATCGCACTAGGTATTATATCAAATACTTTGTTTGGTCTTAACTAAGATAACGACTAATTTGAAGAGAAACGTTATATTAAGCTTAATAGTTTTTTCATGATAAGGCAAAATATTACAAGTTTAGGTACAATATCATATCTTTATCATTTTGAGACTATAATTATAACATGTACCATTGTTAAAAACACTAACACAAAAGAATATTGTTAAAAGCAAAAGAAAAATAAGGGTAACTTAACTTAAATTAACTTTATAGTTATTAAGCCATCAGTATTTGGTTTTTGAATAATATATTTAATTTAACGCTTTTTATGCTTTTAGTCAAAATAGTAACATATTATTGGTATGATTTTTTGGAATGGTTAATTTACAAGCGTCATTAAAATTATATGACTTATGTCACTTTACTAACTGAAACGATTCTACTAATAGGTATATCACAATCCGTCAAGCCGTTTGGGAAGCAGCGCGTGCAAAAGGAATTAACATACATACAAACATACCAACATACATAGGTTCAAAAAACATTATCTGAGGCAGTCAGTTTAAAATAGTATGATAAATATTACCTTTTTGACATCGTATGTGATGACCTTAACCATACATATAGTAAGGAAACTCAAGTCTATGGCCGCAACGTAAACATTTCGTTATATTGTTACAGTTACTGTTAATGTTTATGACACTGTAACCTCTTGACGGCGTAATAAAAAGACTTGTAAAAAAATACTGTAGTCCCATATACGCGAGGCGATTAAATCTAAGTGTTTTGTCATCATACAGTAAAGCCATTAACTGTCAACAAGCGTAAATACAATATGAGTTATTTTGTACTTTTTAAAATGAATATCCCACCAAAAACATTCTGTAAAAATCGGTCAAGTGCGAGTCAGACTCGCGCACGAAGGGTTCCGCACCATTATCTACAATATTGAGCAAAAAACACGGCGGCAACGGAAATACAGCATTTGTGAAAATTTCAGCTTCCTAGCTATCACGGTTTATGAGATACACCCTGGAGACAGACAGACGGACAGACAGCGGAGTCTTAGTAATAGGGTCCCATTTTACCCTTTGGGTACGGAACCCTAAAAATGGATCAACACCGCAGAAATATGTACTAATCCAAAATTTTATATTAACAACATCCACTCAAGTGTACATATAAAGTAGATGCGAAAATAAATACGAAAGCATCTCTCGGAATCTTTGCCCTTTTCAATGCAATAAAAAAACCTGGGCTTTATCCTCGCGATCTCAATTACGATAGTGTCAAGCTCACTTGCTAAGCTCGGCTTTGTTCCGTGGCCTGGTGCTTTGTCCTGCACTTTATATCTCTTGGACCTTAAACCACCAAACAAAATGATATGTATCTAGGTACCTTTAGCCTCTAAGATATTTAATTTAAATGTGGGACAAAATCGTGAATCGTAAAATTAAATTTGTATATGATTTTATGCTGTAACATTACCCATTGTTAATTAAAAAAAAAAAAAAACATTTTATCTTTGAGGCCGTAATTTGACTAAAATCATAAATTTTACATTTTTTTATTGATAACACTTATCTTTGTGAGTAATAAAATTATCAAACAGGAAAATAGTTCAACAAGAATAAAGACTATTTAAATTTTTAGATTAAGATTTAATTCATACAGTTGTATTTAAATTGGTTTATATTATTAGATTGTAGGCATATAAATCAAAGTAATTACTCGTTTTATAAGATTGAATCAGAAAACTGGCATGCAGTTCACCTGATGGTAAGTGGTGAATACGGCCCATGGACGTCTGCAATTTTCTTATAAAATAGAGGTTCTATATGAGAACGATCATAGATGCGTTACTACTACTCCCGAGGACTCGTCATATCATATACCAGTAAGCTGGCAACCACACCCTTCCACCAAGACGAACGAACTGTTTCAGGTCATAAATATATGTGGCAGCGGTACCTCTCCAGTCGAACTACGCTCGTTCTACCTCTGGTACCTAGTTTTAAATATATTTTGTTTAATAAATAGCGGATAAGCGTATTTTATTACAAATAGAATATGTCGATATAAATATTGGATTGGTTTCTATTCCCGCTACTTTCCTTTTTGTAGTAAACTAAGCGTTCAGCGCTCCTGCTCCGCAAGTGTCATAAAATGTCCTGTGAGAATTATGCATCGTTCTTCAAAGGAAACTAGCCCTTATTCCTTGGTAAGAGAGCTAATAAAACTGTTACGTAATTATTCCTGGAGATATTCGAGAAAACTAAAAATACCGCAGATCCCTCACTCATGATTCAGGCCACGTACATCAACGATATTACTAATGGCACAGTCTCCTCTGTTTACTGACGCTTTGAAATTGGAGGAAGAGCCTTGCACTGTTTTCCTTCCATTTCAAATTGTGTGCGGAACGGTCCTAAGTGTTCTAAGATTGCGCCCGTTTCAGTTTTTAAATTGAGAGTAGGTAATATTATGAATAGTCGCGCGAACAGTTGTTTGAACGAGAGATGAGTACTGTTTTATGACGATTTGAATTTAGAACAAAGTCAGCAGTTGTTTCGTCCGAGTACTTGATATTGATTTTATCTAGAGTTGTGACGTTTTTTATTATCATGACGATGTAGAGTTTTAAAGGAAATCTAGTATATGGATACATACATAAGCACACAAACATACACACCCATATACATGGATTGTTTGTAATATAACCAAAAATATAATAATTGTTTCTGATGAATATTAATAAATATAAACAATAATAAAAATATGAGTCATATATTTTTTCTTATTATTATCAAATTCATGTCAAGGTTTATTTTAATTGAAGAAGAAATTGCTAATATAAACGTCGGTAACACAGTATTTCAATTGCTGATTTCTATTGCTGTCAACGGGTCTTCTTTCAGACTGAGAAGAGTTTTTAAGACATAGGCGCCGGTCAAGTGCAAATTGGTAGACTTCATATATGTATTTTTGAAAACTTTTTTTAAGGAGATCTCGCAACCGTTCCTCAAGATTTTCTTCCACCGTGAAGTAGTAATGATTAATTTCTAAAAACCATATAATTTCTTGAAAAATTGCATGCCTTGGATTCAAATCTCGGATTCTTGATTGAGAGGCTGATCTGCAACCATCACGGCTCTTAATATAAACGATTTATCAATATTTTGCTTAAAGATGATCTTGAAACACGCGGAAGTTGCCTGCCATAAATGACTTTCCTGGACCACTCAATCACAGTGTGCCTGAGTACATGTAGCTGGCGGTATTCCAATTCACTGAACAGCCGTTCTGCGGGGTTTTTGTTTAGGTAACACTCACCAGTTAAATCTGCTATCTATAGTACAGGCAATGTATTTATAGTATAGGCACCATCTCTATAGCATAGACAGCATATGTAAGTACAATGACAGTATAATGTAAGAGCAGTATCTACGCAATGTAAGAGGATATGCGTTCATACACGAAAAGTCATAGATTTGTAGAACTAGTATGGTTGAACAGGCGTACCACCGCCGCACCTATTTGTGTAAAACGTTCATACGTATCGTTGGATTGGTATGAATGGCGGGTGACTTAAATATAAAAAAACCATCTCAGTCCTCACAAGTCGTAAAGCATTTCTAATGGACTTCAGATAGAACACCTGTTTTAAGATCTACAAATAGGTTAGCTAGTTCAATCAAAATTATCTCTCAAACAAGGGCAATGAGTTTATTTAGTTTCCGCAAAAGGATTATTGTTTATGCTTTCATTTATCATTGCAAAATACATTGCAAGGTGTTGCCGAAAACGTACAGAAAACTATGTAAAGTGCATTGCTATGTATGAGCGAAAACGTAAACAATGATCGTTTTAGAAAACATAATAAACTCGTACTAAGGGTAAAGATGCCCTGAAATGTCTCTTTTATTTTACTGTCATAAAATTTGACATGACAGTCAAATGAAACAACTGTCAAGTACAATTTAGACCGGGTTTAGACATGCGATGTAGGGTTCAGCTGTCAAATCGTTTATGTTTCGCTAAGCCCATTCGAAACGGATACCCGGAATTGCACTGGAGCAGGAACTAACTTAGTGCTCGGGTGTGGCAAGGCAACTGTGGCTGGCCCAGGACGGACTTTGGACCTGCCTGTTTGATTTTGGTCGTTTAGAGCCGTAGCAACAACTTGCCATCTGATCGACTGCATGCTTGTTTGCTACTTCCATGTCGTCAAACTGATTGATTTTTAAAATCACTTAATTTATTTTTGAAGATTATAAGTAAATTAGATAATAAGTAATCTTTGCCAAAAAATAAGCAATCGCGTTAACGGAAAATGCGTATGATATTATATATTTTGACTTTCTTTAACTTAATCTGTTTCCAGATAGTTTTTCCGTATCACTCAATCACACAGCGCGCTGTTTTGCATGAGAACACGCGCTTGGCGACTTTCCAAGGCATAGGACAACGCTCCGACAGTATTTTTTGTGGATAACACCCGCTAGGACTGTTAGTCGTTTGCAGAAACTAGGATCCGTTTACTAAGGTATCAATTTTGTTTTTTTTTTGTATGTACTTTTTGTAATCATTTGAAGCGTTTATGTTGACTCGTACTTCTTAGTTGTGGTATATGACGGGATGACTTTGGATCCAGGAGACAGAAAAGAATGTCTGTTACTGAATTCTTTAGTATATTTATGGGTGAATTTTTAAAGTGAAATTCCTATAGAATAGTTTCGCCAGGTAGAACCAGTGTAGTCTACTGGGGAGGTCCTACCGCTATTTCTAGCGTGAAGCAATTCTTGCGTTTTGCTGAAAGGCTGTGGTTGCCGGCTCACTTATATAAAGCAGTCATATTAGTCCTCAGGGGTAACAACGCCTCTGTGGCCAAAGTCAGGTAAAACTTCATATCTGGGGTTGATTATAGATGTCGATGGGCCACTTACCATCAGGTGGACCGCATGCTGGTTAAGAAGTTTCAACTCGATAAAAGATACAGTATAAATGAGTTTATTAGACAAAATTTTGGCAACTAGAATATTCCGTTAGCATTTTATTGAAACTAACTTGCTTATTTCAAAGTGGCCTCCACGCTTCAACAACCGGTCACTGTCCATGAATTATTCAGTAACTCCTCATAGATGGAAAGTTGAGGGTGTGGAAAAGCTTTCCGAAAGTTTCAGGCGTTAGTTTATCGAAAAGTTTTTACGTGTGTGCATGTAAATATACACACCTATATACTTACACTGTGTATTTTAGAAGGGGCTTATCATGGATAGATAGACACTAAGTTTAACCAATTAGCAGTTCTTCCTGGGACGCAATGACTTGGAACTTTTGAAGGTTTATTTTTTTTTAACAGGTTTAATTGCAGTCTACCTAATGGTAAGTAGTGACTGCCGCCCATGGATATGTTTAAGCAACTTCATGTATAAAGGGGTTCTATCTGCAGTCGATCACTTTAACTTTTTACTCTCGAAGACTAAGATGGTCGATGTTTATATGAAAGAAAGCAAGAACTGTTCTAAGTTAGAAGTAGGAGTGACTGTGGTACCAACCTGCTCGAACGAACGTTCGTTTTCGAGACCGGTGACGCATTGACTCCTCAGGTGTTGTGAATGTGAATAGGCGACTTCTGTCCATTAGGTAGCCCGTCATGTTGTTACGTAAAGCGCTCAAAAATAAGTTTACCTCATATTGTGTGGTTTTGGCGTTGATAACTCGGCTAAGACGAAAAATTTGTGAAAATACCTAGAAATGTCTGGCTGATATTCTTCTAAATTCTTGTTTTTTTCTAGTGACCTTCGACGATTGTTCAGGATTTATTTGAAAAGTCGCTGACAACTGGGACTAGATAAAGCCAAAACTGTTGTATGTGGAGTTTATCAGAAAGTTTTAATGTGTGGCTTTCCCCAAGGTGACGTGTAACTCTGCTAAACTTTAGTATCAGCATATTTTTTATTGTAACTTGCCGAAAGGCAACTAAATGATTTAATTGTTCAGTGATTTGTTTTTTTTTATTCCCACTATATTTTTTTTCTCTTTTAAAACATAAACCTTTTCTACACTCATAGAACACAGTAGGATTTTCTCCTGTGTCGTGGGTGCTATGGACACACAAAGACGAATACACCTGACGAATACAGATGGACAGCATGTTTATTTGCTACAATAACATTATATTTAAAAAATACAGACGAATTGAGAACCTCCTCCTTTTTGGAAGTCGGTTAAAACATGCTTGTTCAATGTAACGTACAATTAAGTTATAACTTGTCGGTGTCACATAATCTCAAGTCAATACAACAATTCACACAATAAATTCAATACAGTACAAATTGTATAAATTGCGTTACCGGTTACCATACCGGTCTCACTCGCAATTTGTCCTGGGTTCGATCCCCGGCCAGACGGAAATGTGAATGATGAGTTTAGATTTCTGTCCTGGGTCTGGGTGTATTTATTCGTCTTTGTGTGTTCATGGCACCCACGACACAGGAAATTATCCTGCTGTGGGGCTATGATTGTGGAAAGCGTTTTTTTCTCGTGGTTGTCATAACAGGCGAATAAGGGGGAAATGTAGAATATACACAGAAGCATATTTCAGTGTAACATCAAACCACACTGCGGTCACCAACACTCTATCCAGCAATAGATCTGAAAATCCCTACATCGTGGAGATGAAAATACAAATTTGTTGCAGTTAATACGAAAGCTTTTGTAATTTGATTTTCCTTGAACACTATAGAAATTACGATGACACAAAAACAAGTATCATATAATATGATAGTTACCGGTCTGACTCGCAGTGGGTCCCGGGTTCGATCCTTGGCCAAACAGTCATTTGGATGATGATTTTAGATTCTGTGCTGGGACTGGGTGTTTGTGTATTGTCTTTGTGTGAGTGTAGAAAGCGGAAGTCTATATTGTTAAATACTTATACCCACGAGTGTAAAATGCCTATATGGTGGCGAATATGTATAATGAAACGAAGATAAAACCGTCTAATACAGCCTTATTTTATTGACTAAAACTTAGATAAAGTCTTAATCTAATTAATGATGTCTAGAGACATCATTATCTAGACATATTAATGATGTAAATGTGAGCCGCTTTGTTCTCAAAAGTATGAATACCTAAGAATAGAGGGGACCGAATACAAACCTAGGATGGAATTGAAGAAAAGATCAAGACGTCTTTAATTGAAGTTCTTTTATTACTTAAAGTCTTATTAAATGTTTAAACAACATGCCATATAGTTTACCAGACTTTTTCAACACTGCCATAAGGAAGAAATATGTATGACTACCTCTTGTAAATAATATACGTTGATTACTAGCGCCAGAAATATAGGGTTGAAGGTCTGAATAGTCTGCCCTTAAAATTCGATATTTGGCAAATTCATTACGCATATATCTGTGTGCAATGTTTACGCCATTTGGAGCAGAAATGCTTATATTTTATTAGCAAATGAGCGTGCAGTACACCTGATAGTAAGTGGTTACTGCCGCTCATGGACAGTTGCTTACATACAACTTCATATGGAACAGGGGTTCTATCTGAAGTTGATCACTGATGTTGTGCTACTTCCGAGGACAATGGTCGCCTCATATATGAGACGACAACCACACTTCCACTGAAACGCAAGAACTGCTTTACGCTAGAAATAGGTGTGACGGTGGTACCTCCCTGGTCGAACTACACTGGTTCTACTACCTGGTAGAATCGGTTTTGACAGTATAATATGTTAGTAAGCAAATAAATATAATACATAGGTATATTTAATTTATTAGCAAATCAAAAAAATCACACAAATACCAGAACCTGGAATCATTCTGCTAAAATTAATAATCACTAGAATAAAATTAAGTTAATTCAAAATTCGGAATAAATAAAAAAAACTACATAGTACAGTACATTTTAATGAGCATAGTATTACAGATTCAAGTAAACTTATTTACATTTAAGTACAGCCATATAGACAGTCTTTTAAATATTAGATAAATAGTTGGAATAAAGTAGATCAAGACACTACAAGTACTAACGTGATAAGTATTTTATTACATTAAACATTAAAAGGTAAGGTAAAATGTTGTAACTATATGAAAAACTGATCATTCGTTATTCTTATTTAAAACGTTTATAGTAAAGCCGGTTTTTGGAATTGTATTTTTTATTTATTTATCACATCACACAATTCTATATACTTCCTCAAAACGGTATTCTTGTTTTTAAATATAACAATATATGAGTAGTATAATTTTAGAAAACAAATTTATTTTTGATTTTGAGATTTACAGGAGGTATATATTTATTTATTAAACGACGAGAACTGGCTCTTCTATAAACGCACCCTTATCAAGAGGCACACTTATTTATCAGACGACAATGAAAACTGGAAATACCCTATATTATATCAAAAGTCTTATACTTACACATTTATAAATAATCACTTATTATATAGTTATGCTAATACTCACAGCCTATTTTGGCTTCGACTAAAACCTTAAAATGCGTAAAGTACTTATTTAAGAACTTTGTTAAACATATTTGAGCGTCCACAAGATTTTAGGTGTGTTTATAAATACGCGTATTACCTCTTATTGACAAGAGATGAACCTGAGATGAACCTACTGCTAACGTTAATCATTAATTCTTACACTTGACGCAAGCACCCTTATACTACTGTTCATACTAGAAACTGTTATTATATGGCAGAAATGGGATCGAATCGTCGCAAATCAACATAATTATATACATACTAACTTCCGAAACATTTACTACATTCTCAATATTTATAGATGTTTATGAAATGCTCTGATGTTTTGGACATCTTTAAATCAATAAAACCGAAGTAGTTGTTGAACTAGTTGTAAACGGTAACAAAACGTAGATATTACAAATTATTAATTTATAATAGTAAAGTTATTACTTAAATATAATAGTGTTTATTTACGAACATTGTAAACGTTTTAATCAAACAGCGGAAGAACCTATAAATATTTCTAACATACCCATTCGTGTTGATTCGAGAGACGATATTTGTTTTGACACAACAAATCATTTCATCCTTCGCCTTTCACTTACGTATCAGATAAATCGTCCTCATGTAGGATTGGGGACTAAGATGTCAGGAAAGGTCCTAGAAACGACCGTCATTTGTTAAAACAATTGGATCTGCCTTTTCTTCCGTTGAGCTGACGTTTTGAGCGGAAATATCTTGTGCTGCTTAAGCAACTTTGTTCAGTGCTACAATGTATGTTTACTTATTTTATGTTATCCTGGTATTTTTGTAACATATTTTGAAGTAATTTATAATACAATTTATTCAAATTAACTTATTTGAGTCACGTCAATGAAGTTTAAAAATCATTAAATTAAATAAACAAAGCATTTATTAAGCAATAAAATCAGCTTTAAAATTATAAAAATAAGTAATTTACTATTTGTTCTTACTAAAAACATAAGCTACAAAAGAATATTACGGTAGGATCAATTTTATTTATTGCTATTAAAATTGAAACAACTGTGGTTAATTTATTAATATCACACAAGGAAACTAATTATAAAACTTGATAAGCCAAAACAGATATACGACATTTGTCTGTGGAACTAAATAAATTAATTAGTAAACGAAATTTTACCGATGTCTAAGAATTTCCGCTGTCACCAGTGTCTACTGGTAAGAATTGCTGCTGAGCCACAGATGACAAGACCATGTCGATGGGCTTAGTGTCGTCATAGAGGGACGGTGCTTCACACAGGATTGCAAAGGTACCAACGATGGAGGCGATGATGAAGATCCAGAGAAAAAGTCGATCGAGCACCATAGCGACGAAACCCCAGTCTTGGTCCTCCTGTAGACAATATTTGATATTAGTTAAGGTTGTGCGATAATAGTTTTCTAAAATTTCCATAATATAAGTAACATCAAATTACTCAGAAATTTTCGAAAAAGTATTAAGGAATTAAAAAAATAATATTCACGAAATACATTATCCTATTCCATTCTATTTATACCTAATATTTACAAAATTTGGCTATTTTTTATACTTTTAAGTACGCTTAATTCATTTAAACATCTATTAATTTCAAAAACAACTGTTTTCGTATTTATGTTTGTAACACGAAAAATATACTAAATTATTATGGAAACAAAAGACTAGAATATATTACGCTTTAAATAAGTATTAGCTAACTTTCGGTCAATACTAATCATGTCATGATAATAAAGAAGTTGTCTCTTTCCCGTTTTATTCCTATTTAAGGCGCCAAACTAAGATGATTGTTAAGTTATGACACAATATAAATGTTACAATCCATCAAGCTTTGGGACTGTAGTGCATATCAAAAAAATGGACACACATACATACCCTCGAAAAAGTTGCCCTTCTTCTGACGCAGTCGGGAAAGAATAACAAAATAGATAAATAGACAAATGAATAGATAAAACACCAACCGCATTAAACTCATCCTGCCGTTGCATATGATGTTGAATGAACATAACGTTGTGAATGGCTTTTTCTAAGTCGAACGGGTACTTCTTCCTCGGAGCCACGTCACTGAGAGAATCATCCAATCCTGACATCACCGATGGCAAGCCGTTATATCCAGCTCCAAGACTGCCCAATGCTCCAACGAGACCGCTGAACCTGTTTAGAGTGTCAGTAGAAACTGATGTTAGTTCATATTGAATAAAATTCATTTAAAATTATGAAAAATATTGACTTAGGTAACTATTACCTCTTTACACTTTATCAAATCCTCATTTTACAAGGTTATAAATGTACAATAAATGGTGATTTTCAATGATGATTAATATTACAGAATTAAGGGATCAAAGACAAACAAAAAAAATATAATAAACAATGTAATTCCATTCAACTCTTCTCATGTTTTTTTTAAGTTGCACGCTTATAAAAACTTTTATATTGGTTTATCTTTCCTAATCGTGTTAGTAATTTTAATCGTTACAGTGGTTACTATACTAAAAGTATGCATGAAATTTGCAAAATTGGTTTTAAAAAAAATCCTAAAAATATTCTTCCTTACCGGTTTGTAGCCGTAGTGGAATGCAATCCATTGCAACCACCAGGCAGATGATGATGCAAGGAATCCGGGCTGGAAGCATTCGAATTGTTTTGTTCCGCGGCTGCCAAGGCATCTTTGAACTTATTCTTCTTCATGCTCCTACCAGCTATCTTCTGTGCTGCGAGATCCCTCAACAAATCTTTTGGAACCCTCATCAACAAAAGTTTTGGAAGCTTTGTTATGAAGAACTTTCTCACCCAAGGTGCCATTTTGTGTGTGCTAGGCTTTCGGTAGTGAACATTTAGTATTATGATGGTTATAACTACGGATAATCCGACCAACAGCATGGTAAATAGAAGATACTTTCCAAGCAATGGGAGGGCAAGAGATGTAGAGGGTATGATTTCGGAGATAAGTAAGAAGAACATAGTCTGAGAGAGAAGGATAGAGATGCTCAAAGCGATCTTCTCACCGGAATCGGCTGGGAGATAGAAAACTAGAACGGAGAGGTAAGAAATGCCAACGCAAGGAACGATAAGGTTCACCGTGTAGAATAAAGTTTTTCTCCGCAAGGTTATGTTAAAGAATATATCTGAAACAAAAACAAGAAAATACTGTCATTTTTATTTATTTTGCTATTTAAGTGATTTTTGGAAAGTTTGTGGTTTGTCTATGGCACACTTTTGGTAGTCTACCAAAAAGTAAGGTTAAAGTTCAAACTATTGATATCATCAATAGTTTGAACTTTAAAGAGACACAGTAGCACACAATAGTGACTGATTTCAGGTAGGACATCATAGGTAGGTTCTATTTGATATCGTATCTAGATGTCGATAGAGGTTCTTACAATATAGCCCCAAATGAATTTTATATTCTGCTTACAGAGTGTCACAAAGTAAGTCGTTGATCTTGTAGTCTCATTGACCTAAACGAGACTTTTAATAAAAGAGTTTATATTATTCACTATTTCAATCTTTTCGCACAAAGAAGAAAGATAAAATTTTCATATAAATTAAATTTTTCTTTTGAATGGATATTTGTACTGCGAATAAAATAAATTACATACATTTTCACATTTCGCCGAATTTGTAATTGTATCATATTGAATGATTTTCGGGAATAAATTTGTAACTTTTGCCGTTTCTCGGAATTTAGAAACGAAATGAAAGGTTAGCATAAATTAGATTATTCACATTTTAGAATTTAATAAAACAAGATAATTGAAATCTCATGTTTATAGCAATTGACTGTCAGTTGTTTTAAATAAGCAGAGAGTAAGTAAGTATTTGGAAATCTGATAAGTGTTAATTAACTATATTTTCAAATGTATGCTTAGTTTTTGAAGACCATGTAACACTTGAACTTCTTATATCTTAATGATAAGATTTCCTTTTTTCCACTGAAAAAATACTGAACTGGTTTAGCTTTGATAAATGAAATAAATATAACAGACTTTATGAACTAAACTCTAAATTTTGTATCCCATTATCTATCACCTGTATCCAGTAAATGGTTTTACTGAAATGCCTTTCTAATAGGCTCGGAGAAGGATGGCTATTGATATTTGAATTCTTTGTGTCTTTATTAACAATTACTAATGTTTTCGACAATTCATCAAAAACAATGGCGTCAACTTTCGTTTATTTCTAAGGAATATCTTGCAAATACTTTTTATGGAAGCAGTGTATAAAAGGCGTTCATTTGAAGGGATAAAAATCATTTAAATCATTTCAAATTTCCATCACTTTTCTATCTATCTTTTCAAGCAAAAAAATGTAAAAGGCATTTGGAGAGTTGACTGTGTATTTAAGAACTCCGTAGAGTACTTACTTGTAAAATTGCACTTAAAATTTACTACTTTCAATACACAACGTTAAATACTACTTTTTACTTCTGCAATAAAGGAACAAAAGTGGTAAAAATTCACATAACCAAGATATCACAGACTTAATACAAAAAACATGAGTTCGTATTTAAAATAGAAATGTCTTGTGCCACATACGTTACATTTAAGTATTTTCATAAAATATACGTTAAAGAATCGCTCGTCTGATGAATATTCATCCATGTGAATCATTTTTGTTATGTGTGCCTACCGTCCAAAACGTGACAATTTTACGTCGAGATAAACATATTTTGGACCTCATCATGTAATTGTATTTCGGCTGTCCTTTCAAACTTTTCCGTTTGAATGTCCGTAGACTTCACTGCGGGCATCGTAAAATTTTATTAACAGACCTCGGCTTCTTCCTGTTTTTTGAAAGATCTGAAATTTTGTGTGTAATTCGAACTAAATAGTGCCATTCAATAATTTCTGTCGTTCTGGAGGTTGGTCTTCTGGAGTGGCAATTTTACTGTGATTAACTTTAGGCAGAATCTCTGTTTTTCGAAGTTGCTTACAGAATGTCCATGAGCGCAAATGACTTACAATGAATGCCCTCAGTATGATTTTATTACATTTGAAATAAACAACAAAACATCACACATTTACTTTTTACCTGTAAGATGTACGAGTGAAAATTTTCCAGCAATCGTTATGAGGATACGCAAGAACCTCGTGCTAAAAGCACACGTGTTGTATACGCTCGTTTGCTACTTGAACCTAATAATAAAATCTAAACTTCTAAAAACAATACGTCAATGAAATATTCAACAGCAATTTAAAACATTTTTCGGGTATCCACTACATTGTTGCGCTGGTACCTACGCGTAATCTCGACGCTGGCAGTGTAAATTACGCCGCGGCGCGTCGAGCGCTTATCTATGCTAAGTTACTGCGTTCAGCCGACGCGAACAGGGTAAACGGTTGTTTCGCTGACGCTTAGTAGCCCTTTTATACTATAATATGTAAATCACATTGAACGTACTGATCATAGAAAAGGACAATACCGAATATTAAATTTTCTCTTTAGTTGTACTTCAACTATATGGGAATGGGCTTGTTACGACTATAGGTACCGATTTTATTTTACATTTTTTTTATAAGAATGAAGTAGCAAACGAGCATGCGGACTAAATTTACCTGACGGTAAGTGGTCACTGCCGCCTATGGACATCAGTAAGCAACTTCATATAGAACTGGGGTTTTATGTGATATCGATCACAGATGAGTTGCTACTTCCGAAGACTAAGAAAATATTATTACATTGTATCACAATATATTTATTTACCACCATAATAATTATCGTTGCCTTAGTTCCATGCGTAATCTTTATCGTATATTAAACGTACGTGAAGTTATTTATATATAGTTTAGACAATAACGGGCATATATTGTTTCCTTAGTTCCACCGTAATCTTTACGCAAGCAACGTAAATTGCGTAATACGTCCGCTTATCTATGCTAAGTTACCGTAACCGAGTCGAGCGAGCGTTTGTTGCTGATATTCGAAGCGAGTTCAACAGGGCGCACCTTGAATACTGATAGGCCTACTATGCCTGATTAATGTTCGCGCTACAGGTTAGGTTGAGTTATTGGGTTAAAGAGTTTTTTGTTTGTGTGGCATTTTTGAAGAAATTGTAATCAGGATTAACGTTTGGTTTCTTGACGTATTTTTGAGAAATTAAGTTGTATTTGATTTCACATCAGACCCGCAAGTGTTTTTTGTAATGGCAGCAAACGATTTGTTTTCAATGCAGTAAACAAATTATTCTCAATGTTAAGTGATTATTGTCGTTCATAGACAACAGTTTATAATGAATGAATAATACAGGACTTGTTCCTGTGACCAATTACTTCATCTTCTGCGGATCAACGTAGAACCATAAGTATCTTTGCTTTGCCGCTTAATTTTTTACAGTACTTCATGAACTTGGCGAATTATAAAGGAAAATTCCTCAGCTTGATGTTATCTTTTTATAATGTTTCGGTTTGGTTAGGTTAGCCCAGCAATGTGCTCAGCAAAGGGACAAAAATGGGTGGATGAAATATAAGTAAGAAATTACCTGGATAGGGTTCTTGACAACAGGGGTAGTATCTTTCGTGTCTCTCAGCTGGTACGCCCAGGATATCCCACTCTACGGAGGGGTAGTATTCTCGAAGATCAATACCAACCTCAACCATATCACCCTTCTTTTGGTTGATGTGCTTCAAATCAATCTGAAACAAATTAAACAATCTTACTAATATTATAAATTTGATAAGCTTGGTTTTGGATGAAAATAGGCATGCAGATAGTTTATTGCCTGGATAGGATACTTTTACGGTGGTACATGATCCAAACGGGTTTGGCTCTTGTCTTGTTCATAGTCATTGATTCATGTTCATGTTTAATGATGTTAAAATGTGTATTTCTACGACCATACTTGAGAATTGTCAGCTTTTGGCATAAAATAAAGACTATCAGTCAAAATCAACGAGAATTCAAATTAATTTAGGCACGATCGCCACTCATATTGCTCCTTGATTCTAGTCTTAGGGTGTTGAATAGGTGTTTTCTTCTCTCACTTATCCGAGTCGTTCTAACTTAGTCGTCAGCTATGTATCTGTGACCAGTTTCAGGAAAGGCCTAATTTATCTGGGGTTGATTTCATATTCGCTACTTCTACGTTATACAAAATTTTACCTGATCACCATCGTAGCTCCAAGATCCGAACTTCAAGAAGCATGTTTGCTGGTCGAAGGGGAAGTAGCGCACATCGATCTCGCAGGAAGACTTAAAGATGGCTGGTGGTGTCCAAAGCACCTTCCCCGTATGGTGAAGGACGGCCTTCGTCATTGTCGTCACCACGTATTCGCCGTCAGCGCTGTTGAGGAAAAAGGATTAAATGAAGTATTTCGTTTGAACAAAGATTATTTAACGTATACTAAGAAGTGAGTGATGTTCTTGCCAATAAATCTGTTACGCCTATAATTATTAATAATGACTTTCTATGATTTTTATGAAAAAAGCGATCTTCAGTACAGTACAGTTCAGTCTAATCTTATATACTCTAAATATTAAGTAGTTAAGTGTGATATAACTCTTTGTGGTTCGGCTAGGGAAGCACCAACTTCACGCCTATTTCTGCCTAATAGCAATGTTATGCATTGCCGCGTTCTAGTCTGAAAGGTGTGGTAAGACAGATATAGGTATCCAAAGCGTTCCAACTTAGTCCTTAGGGATCGCAACGCATCTGTGACTAAGGTTAGTCACAGACTCTGGTCTTGTCCTAGGGTTGAAAACATGTCCAGCGGCAGTGGACACTTACCAGGCGGACTTTTTTACTACTATATCTATTATTACTGCTACTTCTATATCTATTATCAAAAATCTTTAAATTCAGGACGCCCTGGTAGCTAAAAACTGGCACGATCCACGTGGCAGGGTATTCACCTTACCGGTCTGACACCAGATTCCGGTTTCGATCCCCGGCCAGATGTAGATATCTCTCTCTATACTCTCCAACGACGAATTAAAATTTTCAATTTATAAGTCTGGGTGTATAGTATAAATAGGCACCTCATAGGTACATCATAGAAAAAAATTAAGTTCTACGACTGCAGAATTTGTTAATATTATTATATGTAACTTTTTAAAAGCATTTTGTACAAAAAAAAACCTCTAGAACAATTCTTACAGAGAAGAGTAATGATATAAAGCCCGTCTGGTGTAAAAGGTCTATTATTATACTTACCTACTGAATAGGGACTGGCGTCCACTCGTCCGCGATCTAATTAATTAATCTGAGTAAAAGGAAAAGCTCAATGTATAACATGCTGAAGTGGGGCGTAATTAAGTTGTACACATACTCCTGAGTTACTCGGAGTAGTTAATAATTACTTCATAAATCGTCAAATTTCTAAAATAATACAACTATAATAATTTTGTATATACAATTATACTTTTTACATTTTTTATAAGAATGAATTATGCTCTTTTGTTTTACTTTTTGTTTTTATTTTCAATGTTAATTTTTCGTGTCGGCTGGGACTGGGGAGCTTACTCTTCCATCTCCCCTCCAACATCCTAGAGAGTAAGAAGTGGTTGAAAAATAGTGCCTGGCCAGCAAAACGCTGAGTCCACTTCCTTTGCCCTGTATTAAAATGTATTTCTTTTTAATTAACCGACTTCAAAAGACTTAGACTTCGAAGGATAGTTTAGATTCTAGATTCGTCATTGTAATCTAACAAAATTTACGTTAAACATTTAAGTTTTCATTATTTTCGCTTAAAACACGTACAGAAACAGAGAGATAGATGTAAAATTGTAAAGTATATGAATTAATTTAGATATTGCATAAATAAGTTATATTTACATTTTTCTAGTGTTCTATCGTAGTATACAACGTCACTCACACACGCGCACGGTATGTTTCTAACGATAAGCATTGTTTTAGTCTTATGTATTAATAGCTTTCTCGCGGCTTCACCCATTTCGATAACTTTTACGAAGTTAATGAGTATACTATGTGTCAATATATATCATACACTATATGTACGCCGAACTTTAGAGAAATCCGACCAGACGACTTTGAGTGAGTAACAAACGTACATATATCTCTACAAACTTTTGCCTTTATAATATCAAAGCATATATGTATATTAATAGAATTAATGTTGTATAAATACATAAATCCTCTTTGAGTAATGTAAGGCGAGGTAGCAGTAAGGCAGTTGGCAAGTGGCGTACGATACGGACTTACGGTCCGAATGAAGTGGTACAAAACATTGAGGACAGCGATTTTTGCAAATATCATTTTTTTACTCTTTATTTTATCTACATATGTTCTAATTTCTTAAACTTAATTTATTGCACCTTAAGTATTATAAAAAGTTATAATAGGGTAAACATAATGCTAAATTACAGTCATATAGGATTTTGAAAAGTAACGGGAAACTCAACCTATTATGTTCCTTTTAATTTACTTATTACCATCAGGAATTGAAAAAAATAATGTTTGGACCAATGTACCACTAGACTGTCACTTGTCTTAAAATAATAAAATGACGTAATTTTACCGTAATAATTATTAGTAGAATATTAATAATTTTGCAGTAAAATGAGTGCGAAAATCTGGCGCAAAGAGCTTTTCTCCAAAGCCAGCATTGTTAACTCCTCTGGTGTTGCTACATATAGACCAGATCTACATATATGTGACGGTGACTTCTTTCAATAAATAACCCGTGCCTTATCGCTGGTTTAAGTATAAAAAAATAAAATTATAAAAAATGAATCGCATATGGATTACACTTGGGCCACGCAAAACCCAACGTAGCATAAGATTGGTCGTTCATGCAACTGTATGATTAATGCCACTTTAGTTTGTCATGACACTGTGTAATATATCACGCGGTATATGTATTAAGCGGCTTCTTGAACATAATAACACAGATTGAAACAATTAAAAATACTTTAAAAAGACGTGTTCAATCTTTATTCCTTCAAAATCGATACGTGTTATTAAGATGTCTGTCAAAAGTTACGAAGAACAAATCGCTTATCGCGATTACTTGGACCACACAAGCGCAACATAGCGTAAGATCGGTCGCACGTGCGTCTGTGTGATTAATAGCTCGTCAGCTTGCCGCGACACTGTATGATATATCATTCTCCGATTCCCTTTTAAGAGAACAATACCTTTGTATGATAAACGATTAAAAAGCTGAAGAATTGTATGAAGTGTCTTTCGTTCTAGGATTTATTTGGCGTCTATTAGCACTGATAATTTATTCGTACAGGACTATGAAATTTATGGATTACTAAATTTATACTAAGATTAATTTACTCAACTCTAAATATACAGGAAAATATTGGATATTGTTTTATTGTTCAACATTTTAACTGTGAATTCCATAGTATTTCAATGGTATAATTTTATCTATATTATATATTATATAAAATGTTTCATTAATATTAAATGAAATAAATAATCCAATCCAGCATTGTCTTCAAATTTTAAATATAAATTAATAAAACATATATTTATCACACATCGTTTAGGAAAAATATTGATTAAAATTGGATGCATAAATAGAATTTTATTTTATAGTCATATATAACTTTATATTAATATTTCATGAATTATTTTTTTATTCGTTATTATTATTATTATTTTGTTTTATTTATTACATTCAAATATTTTATACGCTTCCAAAGATCAGTTTATAGGAAGATAGAACGTGCGTTTTGCAAGTACCCACGAGATTAATAGCTGGGGTCTTTTGTGACGGAACATGATGTATCATTCTGGGAGCTTTGTCGATGCCCGCTATCAATTAACTGGATATACAACGTTTGACGTTTTATGTACACCACCAGGATTTTGTTTACGTATTGTCTATATGAGACGAATCTATTTTTGATGCTATGATTGAAAGAAATTGGTCACTATTTTAGCAAGAAGTAGATTAGGATTTTTTTCAAGTGACTATTATTTATTAACGTATGAGAGAAATTTGACGTCACATTTTTGTGTAACGCGTCACATTTTTCTGTTATCTTTGTAATATATTAGTGGCAAAGGATTGTAGTCTGATGTTAAAAGGCTATAAACTGTGGGGTTAAGATGGCAGAAAAATTAGAGGGATCGTTTTAGTCTGTATGGCCGAATTATTTTTCTGAGAAATGACAGATCGGACATCTGCATTATTTTTAATAAATTTTGAGTTTCTCACGTCCCTTGCTTGCTTATGAACCTAGTAAATAAATAACCATTTCTACACTATTAGCCCCACACTAGTATTTTCTCCTGTGCCGTGGGTACCATAGACATAAAGACGAATACACAACCACCCAGAACCAGAAGCGAAGTCTAAATTCATCATTCATATGTCTGTCTGGCCGGGAACCCGGAAACCTCTGCGTATCAGATCGGTTTTTTAACCGCTCCAGCACGCTGGTCTTCAAATAATGTACTTAAATAACGGACCACATTTCACATTTTCATTTATAGTTATTGTGTTAATATATTTTAAAGAATTCTAAGCATTTTACAATACACTATAAGACGCCTAGTTATAAGAAACACTAATATTGTTTGGCTGTTGATAAAACAGCATTATTTTACACATTTTTTTTTATATTTTGTAAAAATAGACTAGATTTTGTATAGTTCAATCATATATATACTGTCTTTCTACTGACAACCCTGACGTTCGTGTCTGGGGATCGTGAATTGTTGTATCCGAGTCGTAATTTCGTTACTCAAACATACAAACAAAGTACTCAAACAATTTAGTCGTATATGAAACAATGTTTTCCAGTCATCTTATAATGTGTGGTATGTTCTTGCATAGTGTTCAACTTCATATGGGAAATACAGGTGTTCAAAAAATATTAGCGCTTTTTATAACCGTTTTTCAAAATACTTACATGAAAGTACTTCGGAATGTTCTATTTACTAGCTTTTAATTGATAATGTAATAATAAAATAAAATCGTGTTTGTAATAATAAAATTCCTCCCATTTTCTCCTATTTAGAGGCGTCTTCTTAAAAAGACGAATCTAATGTCAATCAGTCAAACCGTTTGAGCTTTGGCGTGTGCCAAAGAAATGAACATACATTTTTTTTTATAAATATGAAATAGCAAACGAGCAAGCAGCCCACCTGATGGTAAGTGGTTACTGCCGCCCATATACATTAGTAAGCAACTTCATATATAACAGGGGTTCTATCTGAAGTCGAGCGCAGATGCGTTGCTACTCCTGAGGACTGAGATGGTTGCCTCATATAAAAGTGAGCCGGCAATCACACCCTTCTACCGCAACACAAGAACTGCTTCACGCTAGAAATAGGTGCAGCGGTGGTACTTCCCCGGTCGAACTACATTGGTTCTACCACCTGGAAAATAATATAAATACATGAAAATGGTCACATGGTTTGGATACGTTCCCTAACAATGACAATGACAATATCGGAAA
This sequence comes from Cecropterus toxeus, assembly GCA_018249875.1. Taxonomy (NCBI): domain Eukaryota; kingdom Metazoa; phylum Arthropoda; class Insecta; order Lepidoptera; family Hesperiidae; genus Cecropterus; species Cecropterus toxeus. The sequence goes on from DWNE01000056.1 coordinate 27,743, forward strand.
AAATATGACTGTTAAAAAATACAATTGAATTTTTTACATCACTGGTAATTAATTCTTATGACATTATCCTTAGAATTTGATGTAGGGCCTCTTGTAGGGAAGCATCTCGGTAAACAAATATTAATACTACCTCACTTTTTTTTCGGCCGACAGCGGTCGACGCGGTATGGTCAAGGTTGAAAGGATAGCATAATATATTCGAGGGCAAGATTTATGTCCGAATTCTTGCTAGTCCAGAAGAAATTTACATATTTTCACTAAAATATACAATAAAAATATCAGCTCATTTTTTGCTTACGCGAAGCTTTGTATTTAGCATGTCTGTGTAATACTTAGGACAGGGATCGAATAGCAAAAAACAGGGTTACCTTTCAGGAAAAAATGCATAGAAAAGAAAATTTATGTGTACAATGATCCAATCTAGATTTGGTTTTTGTATTTCTATTATTCTGGCGAATTCCTACGTTTCACTCTTAAAAGGAAATTAACTTGTTACAATTAGTTATCTTACAACTTCAACTACTGGATCAAAACATTACCCGAATATGATCACCCCGGAAGTTTATCCGTATTTGTTGTAAGAAGAAGGAGGCCCCTTAAATAGGGGCTTAATAAATTAACCGACTTGGTATTACACATATATCTCACAACTTTTTACGATAGAAAAACTGACTTGCGAGACTTGGTTTTTTTACAGGATTTTTTTGATGGCATCTCACTTCTTTTTGTAGAATCCTTTTCCTTTACTTCTAGAATATCAATAACATTTTTTCTTGAAGCCTCTGTCTTATGATTTTTTTTATTTTTGTAGGCAGTGTTCCTCTTTTTCTTCTCCGGTACTACTTCTTGAGCTTCAGCTACAGTTTTTCTCAAAGCCCACTCCCAGTCTCTATGTGTTTTCTCGGAGGCTTCGATTTTACAATTTTTGACAAGTCTGAACGGTAAAAACTTCTTAATCTATTGTTTTCATATTCCTTAACACTACCCAATCAACATTCAAATATTAAGCAAATAATATCAGTAAACCGATGAGTAAGCCTTTCAATCGTAATTATGAACGAAAATCACACTTATAGGTTAGATTTCGAAGCACATTTGAACAGCAAGAGGGCGCTCGCACGTATGTGCGCGGCTACGGCTCGTTCGAAGGTATAAACCTTTTGCGTGCCAAAAGCCTCCATCTGGCAACCAAACCCCCTTCCTCCCAATGATCCTATCGTAGCCACGGTAGGCGGTATAACCCTCAAGCGAATGGCTAGACCTTCATTAGAATCGTCTCAATTTGGAAAGTGACACAGGCTATACGCATTTTAAAATGGACAAATGATATATTTAATTTACCGATTTATATGAGTTTCGTCAAAAAAGTTAAGTATATTTTCAAAATGGTCTATTTACTAGCTTTCATTTGATACCCATATTGTCCCTATAATAAAAGCGTCGTCCATTCTCCCTTCTTTTCTCCATTTGCAGGCCATTGATAAAAATTGTACAGCCTATGTCACTCTGGAAACTGAGACTCTATATTTATCGCCACGATCCGTCAAGTCGTTTGGACTTTAGCCCGTGCCAGAGAAATTGATATACATACACACATATATACTTTCTGACGTAGTCTACTTAGTCCGAGTTTACTACGTTTCCTTACAACGATCAGCGTTAACGTTTCGGCCATATGTATGAAACCTAATAATCTCGTACTAATTGAATAGATAACGTGACCACACGTCCCGTTTAGAACGAGACCATCCAGTTTTTTAAATGTTCGTCCCGATGACCCCGTAAAACAGGACGGAAAATTGACCCGTTGACACAAACCATGATGGCTACGACAGTCAAAGGGAATATTTAAAAAATCCTTAAAGGAATGAAATGAATGGAGTGAAGAAAGTGAATGGACTGAATGAATTGAATGGTGTGAATGGACTGAATGAACTGAATGGTGTAAATGGAGTGAATGGAGTGACTGGAGTGAATGGAATGAATAGTGTGACTGGAGTGAATGAAGTGAATGGAATGAATGGAGTTAAAGGAGTGAATGAAGTGAATGGAGTGAATGGAGTGAATGGAGTGAATGGAGTGAATGGAGTGAATGGAGTGAATCGAGTGAATGGAGTGAATGGAGTTAATGGAGTGAATGGAGTGAATGGAGTGACAGAAGTTAATGGAGTGAATGGAGCGACTGGAGTAAATGGAGTAACAGGAGTAATGGAGTGAATGGAGTGAATGGAGTGAATGGAGTGAATTGAGTGAATGGAATGAATAGAGTGAATGGAGTGACAGAAGTGTATGGAGTGACAGAAGTGTATGGAGTGAATGGAGTGACAGAAGTTATTGGAGTGAATGGAGCGACTGGAGTAAATGGAGTAACAGGAGTAATGGAGTGAATGAAGTGAATGGAGTAACAGGAGTGAACGGAGTGAATGGAGTGAATGGAGTGAATTGAGTGAATAGAGTGACAGAAGTGAACGGAGTGAATGGACTGAATTGAGTGAATAGAGTAAATGGAGTAATTGGAGTGACTGGAGTGACTGGAGTGAATGGAGTGAATGGTGTGAATGGAGTGAATGGAGTAACAGGAGTGAATGGAGTGAATGGAGTGATTGGAGTGAATGGATTGAATGGAGTGAATAGAGTGACACAAGTGATGGAGTGAATGGAGTGACTGGAGTGAACGGAGTGAATTTAAGTCCTTAAAATTATCCAAACAACGTCCAAATCGTAAGCGAATAATATCAGTGAGAACCAATGAGAAAGACTTCCAAAAGTACCTGATAATTATTAATTGAAATTATAAATGAAAATCACTAATTAACGTATTTATATATCTTAAAACTATCCAATCAACATCCAAATGTTAAGCAAATAATATCAGTAAACCAATGAGAAAGCCTTTCAATCGAAATTACGAACGAAAATCGCAAACTTATAGGTTAGATTTCGAAACACATTCGAACAGCAAGAGGGTGTTCGCGCGTACGTGCGCGGCTGCCGCTCGCTCGAGGCTCGATCCTTTTGCGTGCCAAAAAAAATGCCTCCACCTGGGCCACACTCGTCAACAGACAAACAAACCTTTTTTAAATTAATTTGTCAAATATATAGCTGATTTAATTATTAGTGTTCTTTCTTTCATGATTGATAATTTCGACCTATTTACTCTACTTATTGCAAGTTTTTTTTGTCTTATTTTCCTAGGGGAATATTGCAAAGTTTGCTGGCCTGAACACACCCTTTTCCACTCTATACTCCCTTCCCGATATGCCTCATATATCTAGGTACCTATCTAAAACTATTATTGCAATGTACGGGTACAATGATTCATTAACTGAAAGTGTATTTTGGTAATCCTATACATTTACATGGGATTATAAGTTATTCACGTAGTTAGTGAATCTAGAAAACACGGACAGTAGTCAAATTCAAATTCTTCGAATTTGAGTCATGGACAGAAATTATGAAATTTTTGAATTTTCCCTTGGTTAAGACATCAAAGTCTAACTATATTTTAAATTTGAAGGTTCTATGTCTGCTAGAAGTGCCTCGGACTTTTGATGATCGGTCAGTCAGTCAGTGAGTGACAAAATTAAGAAAGTTTGACAACTTATAATTATGAACTACTGGTTCAAATTGAATGACATTTTCAGTATACCGTGTTTACACAATGCCTGCTGAGTAACTGAAAATTCACGCTTCTAGGTTTATCCACAATGAAGTTATAGGGGGTCGAGAACGGCCTGAATTGCTTCAAGAAAAGGATGGTACGGCCGTGCCGCTTTTTTGCTCGACTTGGTGGGGGCACTACCGTGCCCCCAAATATTTTTATTGTACGCGCACGTGACTGTTAAACAATAACAGATTTAACATAAAGAAAATAATATTGAAGCATGTCAAAAGCTGATGTTTTGTGTAAGTTTCCCTAATTAGATACAGCCATGTAATAATATTCCAGAATTACTAGTAGTCATACATTTAAAAATACAGTAATTTTCTAGTAATATAATTCCTAATTCTTATCACTCTCATGAGATTAAACGGTATGACGTGTAATACTTATATTTGAGTACAACTGAGTAATCTCGGATCTGTCACTCGTATGATTCATGCTTGCGGGGTGACGCTTAACATCATATATCACACGGCCAACGGATATTATAACGACCAACACGCAAGTGTAATATCCTGACTTCCTACATTTAACTGGTTTTAGAGTGAAATTTATATTGTATATGCAATTAAACATGTATTATTGAATATTTTATTTAACAATAATACATGCAACAATTAAATTGAATATTTATATTTGTTTTAAGCCAAAAAGGACGGATTTAATACAGGAACCTAAAAGTAAAGTATTCACAAAACGTCAATTATACATAAGTTACCCGAATTACACATACCTGTAATATGATTCCAAATCTACTGGTAGTGGTACGCAGTAGTAAAAGTTACAAGTAATAAACTAAAAACGTCGCTTATAATGTCTCTCTCCTAATTCTTATCTCTCACGAGATTAAAGGGTATGACGTGTAATACTTATATTTGAGTACAACTGAGTAATCTCGGATCTGTCACTCGTATGATTCATGTTTGCGGGGTGTCGCTGAACATCATATATCACACGGCCACGGATATTATAACGACCGACACGCAACTGTATTATCCTGACTTCCTACATTCAACTGGTTTTAGAGAGAACATATGAGAACAATGGAATAAAATACGTATGAATTAATATTTAGTATATTAGTCTCGGAACTAAACGTATGCAAGGGGTCACTGGACAACTTAAGTGGTCAGAACAAAAATTTGAAATCAGGTATTTAATTTTATTTTTTTAAAGTTGGATACAATTTAAAAATAATGACATTATAATATTATACGTAAATAATGCGCATGATTTAAAACGTAAAAAAAAATCATATTCGTCCGACAGATTGTCCGGGTCAATACACGTATAGCCTTAAAACTACTGAACGATTTCAACGTAACCCTCATCGATTGTAAATTTTACAATGTGTACTTTTGGCTTTTTTTATCTTGATTATTTTTAAATGCTCATGTAATGATGTCATATCAACTTTACAATTAAACGTTGTAAATGTATCCACACGTAACGTTTAATTGTAAAGGTGATATGACATCATTATAAAGTTGATGGATATCAAATTTATCAAAAAAGTTTGAGTAATATTAAGAACATTTTGTGATATCAAGCTGAAGGAAAATCGTATTACCTCGATTGCGATTTGCTGATCTATTGTAATTCCCACCTAATCCTGTTCACTACATTAAACACAGTTCCATCGGGAACTGCTGATGGGAAAGTTGACGATATATCAGTTTTAATAATACTATATTATTGTAAAAATGAGTAAAAAATATTGGAGAGTCTATTCCCTTTACTGTGCATATATTGAATGGTTAATAGGAACAGTATTTTTTATAAATTTAACTAACATTGAGTCATTTATATGTGCCAGGAACGTATTTTTACTTTTGAGAACTAAGATATCTAAGGTTCGATTGCCGGACAATCAAGTATGTAAATTGACGTTAGATGTATGTACTGGATCTCTGTAAAATGCAACTGAAAATATGTAGTATAAACATCGAAGATGCCTTATATGAAAGTTCTGAAGATGCTGTACGGCACAGCTTTTCTGCCTAATAATAGCAGTGTTTAGTGTTGCTGGTTAGTGCTGTCTAGTTCGGATTTAAAGGGCTGGTAAGACGGAAGGTAAATAGACCTCCTTAATAAAGGCGTTCCAACTTAGCCTTAGGACGGTATCAAACAATATTTGGTCGAAGTTAAGGAGAATTACAATGTTATCTGTTAGCCAGAGGACGATATGAAACAATATTTGGTTGAATTTAAGGGAGGCAGAATTACAATCTTGTCTGGGATTGATTTTTGATATCCATGAGTGGCAGTTGTAGCCATCAGGTGGAATTGCATATTTACTACTTCTATAATTAAAAAAAGATTATTCTAAATCATCCTATCACAAATTAAAATTTTTAAATGTATATCGAAAATGTCGTAACGGCTTATATCAGATGGAGACCATTTGCTCGTCAATCCCTAATTTTAACTAGATTTCCGGTATTCTATACGAATTTTGAATGCACGGCAAATTTCTATCACATGGTAAATTCTGTATTCCAAATTTGAAATTCACATACACAGTTCAAATGTACGCCGTTGCACCGTTCCATGCTAATTGCACACCAAGTTGTCTGCTACACAATTTGGTACATCCTAATGTAGTAATGAACGCTCTACGACCAAGTTTGTCACTGTTATGCGCCAATTAGAAAACGGGAATATCGAATGGTAAAAACATTTGCGGAAGGTAATTATAGTAATAAGTTAAGTTAGTAGCTTAAGTTAAGTTTATCACCATACTGTTTAATAAAAGAGTTACTTTTTTGAACACTTAAATGTTAAAACTTAAGTTACGTACACTAACACTATTTCGTTATCACCAAACTTTTCGATAAAAGATTGCAATGTATAACAAAATTATTTCGTTGGCACTCAAGGTCAATTATTTGTAAAATAACTTTAAGATTAACATGTTATTTATAATGTTTGTGTTCAAAAATTAAAAATGTACATTTTCATTCATCATTCGGTTATCGTCACGAACGGTTTATATGGTCACGGAACCTTGAAGTGAAAGTGCAATAGGCTGACCGATCGCCAAACCTTGTGCACGCGAGAAGGAGGAGGAGGTATTTATATATATTATACCTGTTTTTGCCACTAGGACGCAAGAATTCAAATTGTTAATTTCGGACTACCAGCAATCTTCATACACACATATTTTCGTAATAGTAAAAAAAAGTTTCTCCCTTTTTCTTCTATTTCCAGGTGCCATTTTTTTAAATTATAAAACCTATGTCACTCTGCAAACTGAGACGATTCTAATGATATAGCATACGTCACAATCCATCAAACCGTTTGGGCTGTAGCGCGTGCCAAATAAATGGACATACATACATACCCTCGAAAAATATTACCCTCCTACTGACACAGTTGGGTAAAAATATCATACAAAATATACGATTCACGTTAACGACCATCATTTCCACAGCGAGAATAGCTTCACGTCCTAATGAACGCTGCAACTAACTTCACATTATACATCAATTAGTTTGCCGTACGGGATGTCCAATATTGGACCCAGATGCTCATAACGGAAATTGTTTGTGACATAGTTTGGACCCATGTTCCTATTAAGCACTCATGGACGACGGAACATCGTTTGGTGTCTAATGTTGCTTACATTTGCAAATATAGCTGTCATATTTTAATACACTAAGTAATTCTGTTTCCTATTCTACTAGCATCAAGTTGGGTAACTACATGTTTTTCTCTGATTTATTTTGAATACAAAGAATGGAATAAACTTATTGTATGTCTTGTTGAATAATAAGTGTCCTGTTATACTGAAATGTTGAATTTTTAACTATATTTCTATGTTAGAATTTGAATTGTTTTTTGATAAAGTGACGGCGATCTAAAATCATACACACTTTATTACAATATCTAGAAGATAGACTGGATATCTATTTCTATCTAATAACACAATGTTAAGCGTTGTTATGTTCTGGTCTAATGGGTCTAAGCAAAACATAATTATCTGAGGTATTCCAAACTTAGTCCTCAGACTTAACTTATAAGTGCCGGTCCACACGGCGCGTTGCGTCAGCGTTGCGTCGACGTAGCGCATCTGACGACTGTCGCTGCGTCGTTCTACATACTAATAATCATAGTGTACACACGATGCGCTGCGTCGACGCAGCGCATACGCGACTGAACTGCAGTGCCCGAGACGAAGCGGGCGGGGGAGTATTCATTGCGTCGCGTCGTTACTACGTCGTAGTAACGCTGCGTTGGCGCAGCGCCCGTATGGACGCAACGTAACGCCACATGCCGTGTGGACTGGCTCTGATACAGATCTAGTAAATGAGCATGAAGTTCACCTAGTGGTAAGTAAGCACGGCTACCTATGGACGACTGTAATCAACCCGAAAGAAGATTAACTCCCTGATGAGTAAATTGGAACACCTCGGTAAATATGCCGACCTTATACCCTTGCACGCAGAACACACCAACCCTTAACATTAATGTGTTATAATTTGATGCTTAATATCATTGTAAAACATATATCAAGTGTCTAATTAAGACTGCTTATTAATAAAACTATTTTCCACGAAGTTATCCGTAAAAGAATTAATCATCTCTTCATCCTTCTTACACAATGTCTTCATCTATCCGTCTACTCATACCTAATTCACTTCGCGCCTCATACAAGTGACAAAAGCTTTCATACGTGACGTCTCCTATTTTCTCACGAAAATCGCTAGTTGTTTCAGCCGCGGGATATAATTTTGGAGGAATTCCCCGGAGAAAAAACGTTTTACCGTACTCACTTGTTATACAGCACAATATCGGGTAACCATATGTGCTCGGATGGCACATACAGCTCTTTCACGCCTCCGTATTCCAGCGGGTCCCACTTGAATTTGTGGTCTTCCCATTCCTGAAACATTAGCGAGGCGTTAACAAAATGTATTGCGTGTTCTTCATCTCGCCGGTTAGGGCCATAGAGCTCGCAACGGATAGATACGTTACGCAGACCATTTTATAAGAATTCTTTTAATGGCATAAAACAATAATTTGTTTAGATAGTTGCAAATTGCATACTTTTTTAAATATCGAAATATTAATCGAGTATGTAGTTTGCTTGATGGTGGCCACTGCCGCCCATGAACATCTGGAATAAATCCCAGATAAAGGCATACTTGTGGTTGGCCACAGATGCGTTGCTATCCCTGAGGACTAATCTGGAACTCTTCGGATAAGCATGTCTCCCTTACCATACCCTTAAAACTAAAACACAGCAGCGCTTAACACTTCTGTTATTAGGCAAAAATAAGTGCCTCCACACATATTGTTGCATCTGGAATTGAACTACAAAGATTTTACCACCTTTAAATGTTTAGGAGTGAAAGATTTTAATTGTTTTCTTTTATATATTTATTTTATATTCTGTTTGAAATAAACATAATTATGACGGTATATATATAGTTATAAATATGTCAAAGTAAATCTTAACTTGAAAGTAACCGTATCCATTGAGTTTTACAGATAACTTTACGACTATGAAAAAATGAATTGCTTAAATGTTTCACCCTTGTGAATTTGCGCTATGGAAAAAATGTTATTGTCAAAAACCGCACACATACACACACACACACACAAAAATTCATTTACTTTTTTCATAGATTCTGAATAATATTTACTCTATGGCTGTGCCCGTAGTGGGTAGTTTACGGCGAAATTGCTTTAATCGATTGGGCGTAACGATAAAAAGGATTCTGTTAAATGTGCTATAAATAAAAGTCCTAAAGATTTAGATCCCATTTTAAGAAGATAACTTACATATTTTAACTTCTTATATACCTTTTATAATCTAACTTTGCTCGCTGAAATCTAATCGTATTATATAAGGGAAAAATGTCCTTTTCATGTTTGTAACATTCTGGTAACTGTATGGTTTCAGGATGGTATCTAAAATATATAATTATATTTGTATACTTACATGTTCAAGCCATACGTTTGTTGTGAGGATTTGATCTTTCAGGTTCTGAAACAAAGATACAAAAAATAACAATTGTTTAAAATAAAAATAAAATATTATAAATTTAAGGCATCAAAATCAAAATCCTAGAGCTATTATGTCATTTGAAAACTTATTTGCCATATTTGATCTAAAAATGACATACAATATCTTTCGAGACTGAACATTATTATTCAAGAGACCGAATATTATTGGAGGTAAGAACGAGTAAGGTTCGAATGCTATATAGTTGTATATTTTTTAGCGTGAAGCATTTCTTGCGTTTAAATGGAAAGGTATTTTGTCAGCTCACTTACATATGAGGCGACGATCTCATTCATCGGGAGAAGCAACGTTTCTGTTATTGTCTTCGGATAAGGCCTTGTTCTATATGAAGTTGCTTACTGATGTTCATGAGCGGCTATGACCACTAACTATTAAAAGGACAGTATGCTCGTAGACTAAACTACAGCTATACCTTAATCACATAAAGAAATTTGAATAATCTTATGAGATGTTTGACGTCCATTTCACCGTCTTAATAAAATCCGTAAGTGTTTTTGGAAAGTTGTACAAAATGCTTTGCACTAAAAGCTATCCTGTGAAGTAGGGTCAGCCTGCAAAAAGTATAACGATCTCGACACGTTGGTATTAATATATTTCTATTGTCAACCAAATCAGTTACTCAAGTAAAAAGTTGTGAAAAATTAAGATAATGCAGCAAGTTTTAGAAATGGTCATGGCATTATTCGTATTTTTTTGGCTACTTCCCGTTAACTGATCTGTTTGTAGTGAAGGGCAATCGATTGTGCGTTGGGAGCTCGCCAACAAGTCTTCCTGGTTCATCGAAATGCTGAACTCAATTTCAACATTATGAATGGTTAGATTTAGATATTTACTAGAAAAACATCAACAACGTAGTTGATATCAGTTTTAATATTAAGACAAAAATGTTTTGTCTTAGAAATAAAGTCATCAGTGTTTCAATCAACGGATCTAATAATAAATGAAACTGTTGGTAAAAATTTTTATTTTTACTAAAATATTTAATGAAACCTAACAATAGATCAGCAATGCCTCTGGTGAACAAAATATCTAGAGAGGACGACATAATAACCGATCTACAAGAGTGGACAGCTTGTTTTGTAACACTAGTATTAAACGCGGATTCGACGAGCCAAGAATCGCAAAAACCGCATATCGTGAGTACCCGTAACTTATTAAGATGCATCAATACCACGATAATGTTAGTCTTTAAACAAAGATTAAGTATCGTAAGACAAAATCACTTCAACGAGATACGTCTCTTTGAAGTACTCATTGGTACGCCAACTTAACGATGAGGGAGGCAAATCCTCTAAGGTTGACTTTAGTCAAAACTTCAATCCTTTCAAGAGTATGCAGATAAATGTATACAAGCGGTTGTGGCCAAGTACCAACATACAGGTTTGATACTTCAATCTCATAAAAGAACATCACTCCAAAACAAAGTTGAACCGACTGTTTATGTTGAACAGGATACGGCCTTTGAATGTTTGTCTGAACTGAGCGAAATGTTATTTGGAGGGTTGCCAAGAAAATTCCTGCCACAAGGAAACGAACTCGCTGAAAAGACGTAGCAGAACAGAATATCAAGAACCATTGTTAATATATAAACATGCTGATAAGGCGTGCATTGTGGTATGAATATTAATGTTCTCGTGGATATCCAATTATTGACTCTGTTTCTCGTTACTTTGAAAGTGTCACGGAAAGTGATAGGAACAAGAATAGGTACGGACGTGAATTGTATGTGTCATTGTCATCGTGTATATTCAACGTACTTAAGACAGAGAGTAGTCTGTTTTCTACAGCAATCAATGATGTTACGTTTCATTTTGAATGTTTTGATATAACTAATTAATGAATTTTTGAATTTGTTGGACATTCGAATAAAATAACAAGATTTAAGTACATGATTAGCATTGTTCATTTTGACTGATTGTTCGTTTAGCCAGTGCGAATCTGAAAGTATCCGGAATAGGAAAAGTAGTTTTCGTGTACACAGCGAAAAGGTTCTGATTTGGAGTTGATGTGTCAAAAGGATTACGTTCAAACCAAGATTATAACATCTAGTATTTGAAACCCTTGTGCTACCATCAAATCGTCAAAGGTAATCACATTTTACGGCACCAAAGACAGTTAATGTTTTACAGCTGCTATTTGTGTGAAACGTGTCTTGCTTAGTAAATTAAGGGAGATAAACCTCATATTAGTTTAGAAATAAAGTTGAGATGCTAGAAACGTTTGCCTTAAGTATCGCAGTGAAGTTAAATATTGTTGATTCAAGGTTGATATTGCGAAATAAAATTTACATAATAGAAAAGTACGAAGTACTACGGACTTATTATGTAAATTTGAAAAGGTACTTGGTCTTACAACTATGCTGACTAATACGTAGTTTGTTGCTGTAGTTCAGAAAAAAATAACTCAAGATAATATCAACTTGGCTAAGTTGAGACGGTTTATCGGATGCCAACTGATAAAAGTTTTGGAGTGATATTGATATTATTCGTAGTGGCGTCTTGTAGACATTAATCAACGGTCTATTCGATAAGGCTGCGTTCATATAGACATTAAACGTGACAGATGTGAGACAGTTATCGACAGACATATTTTTAAGCTTCTTAAGAAACTTCATTTAGAACAGGGGTTATATCTGAAGTCGATTACAGATGTGTTGAACTCAGGAGCAATAAGATGTTTGCCTAATATATAACTGAGCTAAAAACTTCCTTTCACCAAAACCTAAGGATTATTTCAAGCTAGAAATGGATGTGGCGGTAGTACCTGGTAAGAGTACTAGCTTTATTAATATCTACAGACATTTTGCTTCTTTTTTATAAATACGAAGTAGCAAACGAGCAAGCAGCCCGATTGATGGTAAGTGGTTACTGCCGCCCATGGACATTTGTAAGCAACTTCATATAGAACAGGGTTATATGATTACATTTGCCATAATACTTCTGACACTCTAAATCCAGCTCAATCCTTCATAGGCTACTTTCAGCAGTGTCACTTCTGCCGTGTGTAAATTACACACACACTTTTATTTTCATACAAGTTATTCTATTTCTTTACACAAACACTGCCTAGAGTTTTATAGATAAATTGAATCGGGTAGCACACAAAGTTATAACCTTAAATAGTGTACCACCCGCGCCCTACGCTCGCACTTAACATTCCGGGTAAGCCAGCAGTTACGCAAGCATCCGTACCTGTCGTGTGAGTTTTAACGTAATTTAAATGCTAATGGGGACCTTAGACTTGTTTATGTGCTATGTTAATTTATTATTTACCATACGATATATACGTAGCTGCGCTGCTTTTAGAACTGCTAATTGAAAACTAAATGCTATTCTGTTATAAATAGCAATTGCGAGATTGCTAGCAATGCTAAGATTCAAAATAAATACTTTTGACATGATAACGACTAATCGATGAACACCAGCACGTACGAAGAAGTTTCACGTTCCGCTTGAGCCTAAGCTTGCAAGCGAGAGCGTGGGAAAAATATTTGAATGTTCGAGTGTAAATGTTAACGAAAAAATATAATGTTTAATTAACTCCGTCTTTGTATCATATAAATAATGATAATTCACTGATAATAATTCAATTAAATACAATAATATAAATATGAAATTTATTATCAATCTTTCTTTAAGACGTTATCTCGTGAACTATCGTCTGTAAATTGACTTTACAGAAAACCATTTATTTTGTGTATAAGTTAGGTTTTTTATAAGACTAAAGTAGCTTATAAGTATCAATTTAATGTGGTCGCAGCGGACCTTGGACATCTGTAAACAACTTTATATAGAACACAGTTGTCTTGCTACGTCTAAGGACTAAGATCTAGTCTATGAGGACTAAGTGTAGTCACCTCATATGCAAGTAAGACGATAACCTGACCCTTCCATCGAAATGCAATATCTACTTTACGATAGATATAAAAATGTTGGTGATGCCTTATTTGTCTCACTGCGTGTTCGTTTGCTTATAAATTGTATATTTTCAAACTAGCTGAGCCCGCGGTTTAACCTTTAAGGATACACAAGCGACGGAAGCTTTAGAATTGAGTAACTTCTCCCGTTTTCCCAACATTTCCCTTCACTGCTCCGCTCCTATTGATTGTGGCGTGATGAAAAGTATACTATAACCAGCTCAGGAGTAGGAAAAATAATTGTACCAAGTTTCATTAAAATCCGTCGAGTAGTTTTCGTTTCTATAACGGTTATACAGACAGAAAGATAGACAGACAGATAGACAGACAGACAGACAGACAAAAATTTTACTGATTGCATTTATGGTATCAGTATCGATCCCTAATCACCCCCTGATAATTATTTTGGAAATATATTTCATGTACAGAATTGATCTCTTTACAGATTTATTATAAGTGTAGAAGATAGATAGAAGATAGATATAGAAGAAGAAGAAGAAGATAGACAGAAACGGCCAAGTGCGAGTTAGATTTCCGCCTGAAGTGTTCTGTACTCTATAAAAAAAGACAAAAAATAACGTTTGCTATTTGGGAGCCCCCCCCTCCTCCCCTCTTAAATATTTATTTAATTTGTTTCTTTAGTATTTTTTTGTTATGGCGGTAATAGAAAAATAACTTTCTAAAAAAATAAACCGATTTAGCTACACAAGTGACATATATAGTTACTTCCTGTATTCATATCTTACAAGATATACATGGATATAAATTAATACACCAACGTTAATTAGTCCTACGTAATAAGACTTGTGTGTATTCTGACTGAGATTTAGATTCTGTATGCACTACGCAGATTTGATGTCTCCTAGTTATCCGGGTAACATAAACACGAGATTAATTAGCGAAACATAACTTAATTCACTCGGTATAGCTCGTGATTCTGCGCCGAAGACACCATAGTTATAGCTGCTTTTGTTTATAATATCGACGACCCGCATGGCGGAGTGGTTACCATACTGGTCTGATGCAAGCAGTGCGATCCGGGTTCGATTCCTGGCCAGACAGAAATGTAACGAGTTTAAATTTCTCTTCTGAAAAACGGTAACCGTTTACGTTTTCGCCCATATTTGCAATGTACATTGCAAGTTTACTTTTCCGTTTTCACTCATACCATTGTTGCGCATTGTTTCGAGAAAACGAGGAAATACGGATTGTTAGGCAGAAACAATTAAATGTCTATGGGCGGCAGTGACCACTTAACATCAGATGGATTGCATTCTGTTCAAATTACGCCAAACAGTAACACAATAATAAAGGGTTAGCTACTTTTTGTTAAATCTATTAGAATTCTTTCATTGAAATTAATAAATTTTCATTGTGATATCTAAATATACAGGGTGTAAATGACAGCGTATCGAAAACTTAAATGGTAGATTTGTGACACTAAATAAACAAAAAATAACTC